>JAHDVE020000423.1:0-11248 GCA_022606495.2 Halesus radiatus
TGAGTTATTTCGCATGTTGCAGGGGCAGATACAATCTCGAATCGACTAAATCCAAAAATTAGGTTGTGGACGTCGAATTCATGTTTCGATTTAGCCCTTCCCGCTCTTCACCAGAATTTTATTAGCAGCGTTAAAATTATTTTCACAAAACTAATGGTGGGCTAAGTTGGGTGGTGGAACTTTGCCGCCGGTTTACAACATAATTAAAATAGATACTATACGGAACTTAATTCTATTCGATTCTGCGGATACTCGTAAACAGGTCTGTAAAATATGTTTACTACATCCGCGGAAATCGTCGACAACAAGGTATACCTACTGGTTTTGGACTGAATCAAGCCAGTTAGGTGGGCCGCCGAACGGTCCATCCAATCAGGGCCCGACCCAAGGGCCCAGACCGTCGCCAGGCAAGCGGTAGGATTGGCGGGGGTCGGGGAGATGTCCCGTTATTGGAAAAAACGTCACTCAGTGACATAAAAACGAAGAGAAGTGCTCGCACTTGCACGTTATCTTCTTTACCTCTACACCAGGAAATTTCACTTCATCACGCCTAGTGTGACGCTACGTAACCTTTACTGTTATACTTAAAAATAAACATCTTTTATAATTAAATTAAACTAAACATCTTAACCCAAATTAAACTAAAATTAACTACGTCTGGAACAGTACACTATCTACCCAACTAATCTTGATTTAAAATAAGGGAACAACAGAAAAAAAAATTATGTATTGATAATTATTTGCAAGCATAAAATTATGAATTGGCATTTGGAAATAATAATAAATTTAATCACCTCTGTTGAGTGCAATGGGCAAAACGCTAGTAAAAGTAATAGACCCTAAAAACTTAGCAAAACAATTTTTTTTAAATGGTTCCTACCTAACTTGTAATTTCAGACAGCTGAAAAACATATTTTAGAAGTGAGATGCCTATGGAAATTTCAAGATGTCTAATATTGAATAATTAAGACAGCATTTTTTAAGAAAGAATAATGTGATACCTATAACACAAGTCCAAAATATTATTTTAGGTAGCAGTGCCCCGACTGTTCAAACGCCGTCACCCCAAATTATTCCCAAGAGAGATAGTAAACCACCAGAAAAAACTGTTGATGTAAGAATACCATGTTTATTATAATACTACATAATATTAATAACGCAACCAATTTTTGTCCATAATTAAAGTACGGTTATGTATTGTATTGCAGGTTCCTAAACGTAAAACAACGATTGCAGAAGAAAGTCACATTACAAAAAGGTAATTTTAAAAGATACTTACGTTTTAATATTTAAGAAAATATAGTGCTATTTTACAGGAGTCAAGTTTATTTTTTATGTAAAGTTATATTGTGGCTGAATTACTTTAAATATGATGTGATGATGAATTGTCATGATGCACTGATAGTTTTATTTTTTAATTTAAAAATACATATTCTGTTCAGTCCCATATCGAGAAATCTTTTTCATTTCAACAGTGCTGAAAACAGTTCACCAACGACTGAAACAAACAATGTTGAACACAAAGTTGAGTCTCCAAGCCTCCAAGACCAAGCCCCTGCGTCTGACGATAACGGTAGAATCTCTCTCATCGATGATACTCATCAGGAAATAGTTGTAGCTCCAAAAGTTGAACACATGTTAAAAATTGGCGATAATATGTGCCAGATGAATGACTGCACGGCAAAATGTTGTCAAAAGCGCCGGGAGCTGGCTGAAAAATGTCCCATATGTAACGCCACAAGGAGATTGTGCATCAGTTCTATTGATAGGAGGAGTGAATCAGAATCTGCAATCAGTAATGAAACCAACGCAACAACCGACGCTATCAGGAAGACTGAAGAAAATCACACCAGCTTTTGCAAGAAATATTTGAGCCATGAGTTGAACAATAGGTACGCAAAGAACGCGCCATCCCGTCAACAGACTAAGAGAAAAGAAGAACAAGAAGCAACATGGACGCACAGGATTATACACGAAAACTGGGATTTCATACTTCCCCAATCAAATAATGAAATTGGTACTGAAATGCAAGAAATACTGGACTGCGACATCCAATTTCCTAATTACAATTTAATGATCAGAATGAACGACCAATCAAAAAATGCTAATGGCGTTCTTAACATCAAATAAGTAACAATTGTTGCGTACAGATACTGTAAAGTTCATGTTAAGTTTAGTTGGAACGTGGCCCATCGATTTCTGTTTAGGTTTATTGCAGTCAATGGTTTATTTTAAAGAAAATAATAATAATGTTAATCACAATTTTTTTTTTTTGATTCCTCGCGATATTTCTAATTAATTTTTAATAAAATCTTTTTAAAATTTAGATCCTTGGCTTCATCCGAGTATGACATGAGGATAGTTCAGTCAAGAATGGCGCTGATGGTAGTGCCAAGAACTCTCTCCCAGCTCCCTATTACTCGCGGCGATCTCAAAAATTCAAAACCCAAACATCCTTCAAAGAAACCTGTGAAGTATCGCAACTCTTATGCTATCCCGGGAGCATTTTAGTTTCATAGATGTACTTGTGTTTTTGTCAAGTTTATTAAAATATGTAATAGGTATTTTATAATAGCCAGTTGAATTATTGTATTTCCCTCCAGAATATACATAGACAATTTGTTTGCAATCTAATAAAGTGTTTAACGTAATATATATGATTTTGTCACTGTTTTACAATATGCATTATGATACTGTACAGGAGGATGCATTATGGCACGGGGATGTCACCGTTGAGGCCAACTGAGAGGACCTGGGTCCGAATTCAGAGAGCTTACCACTACGAAACTAACTGCTCACATACCTCGAAAATAACAAAAGCACAAGCGATCGGCAATACGGATTTCGACGAAACCGATTGTGTGGCAATTTGTTCGGGTATGTGACACATGTTTGGGGGCGATACTTGGAGCATTTTGGAGATATCCAAACTGTTGGATTGGATATTAGGGTGGGTCGTCTTGTACGGATTTTTTTTTCTTTTTACATTTTGAATATGTAGTATATAAAAATAAATAAAATAATTATCAGTGGTTCCCTTCCACCACCACATTGACTTTGAAAAGTAGCAATTTTTTCTCCCCGCTGGTGAAACATGCCCGAGTTCATTGTTGTGTAATCATATGAAATCATGTGAAAACTCTTTGTTTAATTAACTAGAACAAGTGAGAAGGGACAAAATAAAATTTATTATTTAAAAAATACTACCGTAAAGTGGGTTTACTTTTCACTACTTTACTGTCACGTTTTACGTTTAAAGGAGGGCAGTTTCGTCTGATAATTCATTGTTAACAGACCGATTGCCATCTATAATGCACAGATGCAGTATGCTGAGTCTGTTCTATAGATATTATAATTAAGCCTGCTTGTTGGAGCAAGTAGCATCAATCCCCTCCGCAGCGGTACACGTGCGTGAAACTCGACAGACACCCGTTCACAGTTGATGTTGGCTTCATGAGAACGGGTCATTTCAGCGGGTCTCTTCAAGGCTCGCATTAACAAATCCCTTCCTACAGCCCTCTCCTTAACCCGCCTCACAACGTTGCCCAGTCGGGTGGCGATATAGTTGCTCTGTATGTGCTCCATAGAGAGAGGGGCACTCTTGTGGGGTGTCACAGTCACATAAGAATAAAATAATACTTTGCCACTAGTTAATGTGCAGTGTTTAGTAACTTGCTTTATTTTTATTCATTTGATTTTTCTTATCTTTGTTCTATTTCCCTCAGTTCTTTTAATTATTTAGCGTCTCTACCGAGTGATAATTAAACCAAAAACAAAGCATCCTGTGAACATTTTTAACAGGATTCTTTAACACTTACGCATTTTCCAATGATACTGTAAATGTTCCAAAACAATAAATAAATATAATAATGAAATGAGTAATATGTCAACGGATAACGCTTTAGCATAACGTAATAATATTTTTTTTTTACAAATAAAAGAAGTAATTTATGTAGGTAAATAATTTATTTGAATGATTCTAATCAATGGTTTATTACTAAATAAGGGACTCTTACGATTAGCGAAAATATAACATTATAATTGCAATTGCACGGAGCATTTACTCTGCAGGTTTAGGCGCATCGCTAGATTTACCTTTCAGTCCCATGGAGTAGAGGAGGGCCTTGTAGCTGGGGTCTCGGCCACGGAACCTCCTGAACACCTCGTTGGAGTGGCAGCTGCCGCCCGACGCCAAGTACGTGTCACGATAGCGCCGGCCAACCTCCTGCACGGCACTCTCGTCATGCTTAGCTTCATAGAATGCACTGTAGATGTCAGCAGCAATCAGCTGAGACCAGACACTGGAGTAGTAGGCCGCCCCCCATTCTCCCGAGAAGATCTTGCTAAAGTTGCACGGGTGGGAATCATTCTGGTCATACGGGAGAGTGTGATACATTGGCCATAATTCCTTTACGAGATCCCTCCAAAAGGCTTCCGACGAATGCAACTGGATATCCAACGAGGAAAGATATAATTCCTTGCAAAGATCATACCCTGCCATGTGCGTTCGGACTTGCTGAATGTTTTGAATGATTTCATCGGAAAGTGGTTCTTGCGTCGTGTAATGGCTGCTAATAGCTTTGAAGGTGGAGGACTCATAGAGCCAGTGTGTCATGACATGACCGCACACGTCCGCCACATCCCACTCCACGTTGGAGATGCCAGCCACATCAGAGTAGTTGGCTTCAGTGAGTAAATGCCTAAGTGAGTGTCCAAACCTATGAAACAGGCACTGAACTTCATTAAATGATAGTAGCGATGGCTTTCCATATATGGGAACGTCGAAATTGAAAATCAACGCCGCTAAAGGATGGGTCTCTGTAATGGAGCTTCTATTCCTTATGGTCAGCATCCAGCCCGAGTTATCCTGAATTTTAATCTTCTCGCATTCCCTCGCATAGGGATCGAGATAAAAGCCGGCAATCGGAGAACGGCTATCAGCTTCAAATATTTCGAAGAATTTCACATCCTCGTGCCAAGTATCCACATTTTTCTTTTCTACTATTTTGATATCGAAAAGTTTAGTGCATAGGTTAAACAGACCTTGCAAAACTGCGGGCAGGGGGAAGTATTCTCTGATTTCATCAGCATCAAAATTATACAATGTTTTCCTCTGCTTTCTCTTCCAATAGGGTATGTCGGAGTGCTCGAAATTGCCGGCGAACCCTCTTTCTTTGGCAAAATTACCGAGGCTCTCCAACTCTAGATTTTGGATGGGTCTAGCTCTCTCCAGTAGACTAGATAACATGTGCTTAACATTGTCCACTGTTCCAGCCATCTTGGTTTCCATACTCATATCAGCGTAAGAATTGAATCCCAAGCAATTGGCTTGCTGGCGCCTGTAGTCCCTAATCTTTTCTAGCACGGTACTGTTTTCCAGGGATTTATCAACAGTAGTCGAACAACGTCCGATGTGTCCCTGCCAGGCGTTCCATCGTAGATTCTTGTCGGGGCAATATTCCATGAAACCTTCGTAGACGTGAGGTAGAAGGGAGACCTTCCAGGGCCCGCGGTCGGGCTCGTTTACGTCGGCAGCCATGGCCTTGAGCAGCTTGTCGGGGAAGTCACGCACTACGTTAGGGTCCCTGACGGTGTGGCTGAATATTTTAGTGGATAGTTCCAATTTATCCCCGTATTGCTTCCGTAAATTTCTAATTTCAAAAATGGTCGACTCCAATTTCTCTCTACTGACAGCGCTCAGTTCCAAACCATTCAAGCGACCTTCCAGATCATATTTGTCGAGCATTCTCGATTCTTCTTCAGATAGAGACTTGCTGTCGAGTTTGGCTTGACGGAGAGCTTTGTTAATAGGACCACTTCGGAATTTGGCGGTGTTAGCCCGGTGAGCCCTGGTGTGGATCTGCATGTATGACTTGGTGGGCATCAAGGTGCTGTTCCCCATGTACAGGGTCTTGGCCAGACCCCAGGTCAGCTCCATAGGACAATTTACATGTTCTAAAGGATTTATAATCTCGGTGAAAACATTCTGAACATTATCGAGAGAATTTTCAATATTCCTCACTTCATTTTCGTAATCGATGGTATATTTGCTTATGGCGGCGATGCATTTTTCAACTGTGAATGTGTTAAACTCTGGCAAGCCATCGGGTCTGAGGAGAGAGTTCTTTTCTTTCAAGTCTTCTCCGATTTCTGGTACCCTACAAACAAACATACATGTTACAAAAATCAACTGATAAATTTATCGATCAAGTCTAAACTAAAAACAACATAATATTATTCAACAGCAAATATGTGGAAGATACTTTCAGTATCGCCCTGGTGAAAGACCACCATTCAGAATTGAAACATTGCTTGAAATGGCTTTTAGCCATGTTTGGTGACCAGATCTGAATAGCCAGGTATTTCCCCACCTTCCTCTTCCCCTCCCCAATACCTTCAGCCTCACAACATTCCCCAATTGGGGATGCCATAGTCTCACTAGCTCCAGACGGTTGGGAGCAGTTGGGACTCTTGTGGGGTATTCATATAAAAATAAAAAAAAGAGAAAAGTTGAAAATTTACAATTAGTGGCAATATTTCTAAAAATCCTCATGGTTTTCATCAATTGTAAAGAGTGTATGCCTATTTACAAACAAAAAATAAATTATACGGTGTAGGAGATACATCTGCTAATAATGTGAGTTCTCTTGTTTGCTAGATTAATACATAATCACTATAATATCGATGGGAAGTGGCACACGGACCATGATTTTTCAGAAAATGTATTAATCTTTTTCAATCGGATAAGAATATTAATAAAAACTATGAAGA
Organism: Halesus radiatus; assembly: GCA_022606495.2. Classification (NCBI taxonomy): domain Eukaryota; kingdom Metazoa; phylum Arthropoda; class Insecta; order Trichoptera; family Limnephilidae; genus Halesus; species Halesus radiatus. The sequence goes on from JAHDVE020000423.1 coordinate 6,772, forward strand.
AAGGTTGAGATGATAAGATATAGAGTAATTTGTATATAACTACACAAGTTGGGAAACTATTTACCCAGTTCTGTATTGATTCCAACTAAATACGATATTATCATCTAGAGGTGAAGTGTGAAGTAAAGGCAGGGGAAAAGTAATGATATTTACTCACAGTACGATGTATCCATTGTGTCTCTTTTGGTAAGAAAAGTTATTCCTTCTTAATAACAGCCTTTTACCACAAAAAGACACGGCCATGTCGACGAATTCAGAAAATGTGTTGTGATTTTGTGATTACACCGGGCATTCGTAAGAATTTCAGTTTGACATAATGCAATGTTTTTCCCCCGTGGCAGCAATTCACACTAATTACCGACGCAGTTAGTATTTACTGCTTTACCGACAGAAAAATGTTTTTCGTTTTTGAAAGAAGGCCAGAGATGGCAGTAGTAGTATTACATTCATAATACCGATTACCCCAGACCATTTAGGGGACAAACTTTTCATCAGCGCCCCTCCCCCGTTTGTTTTTGCGCGACAATTCGATGAAACCTAAATATATACACTGTGACTGAGAGATAATAACTCTCATTTCCGCGGTTGACTCTATACCCGACATGATCTTTTCATCACCCCGTTCTGAATTATGATAGCTTTTTGTTTTTGATAAAGATTTATATGCATATTATATTACGTAATACATTATTGTTCACCTGACAACAAGCCCCGATAAACCTGATTAGGTGTTATAACACCGTAAAGAATATGACAAAAAACTACACGCGGACCTCGACTTTCGCACATTCGACTTTCGCACAATTCGCTATTTCGCACATTTTTTAAAAATAGTTTTTTTTAAATTTATTTGGCGATAATGAAAAAATGTTTTGTTTCCGTGCAGTTGTTTCCCTGTCGCACTATTAAATGCATATGAACCAGGTCCGTACTGTTAAAAGTGTTTTGTTCTGTTCGCACACATACGAGCGCGAGCAAGTCGGAACGCATGCGTTTGTATGTACTAATTTGTACACACTCCCGTCTGATCTCGACATGTTTAGTCTTGCGTCAGCGCACGTACTGTTCGTATTGTTCTGCGAGTTTTGTTTAAAATATTTCGTACCCGTTTTAACATGAGTGAGAAACGAAGAAACTGCGAAGAGATATGGCTAAAAAAATCAAGAACCCATAAACTTCATACAATCGAAACGAAGATGGATATAATAAAATGCTCTGAAAATGGAGAGTCTTATGCTTCAATCGGCCGTTCGTATGATATAAATAGGTCTACGATATGTTCAATAAAAGAATAAAGATAAAATTAAAGAATACGTCAAAAATTTTGGAAATATATCATGAAAAATTGTCTACAAAAGGCACGGCATAGGGATGGATGAAATGGAGAAATCTTTGTGCACTTGAAGTGAACCTTCACAAAACTGCGCTAAAGAAATTAACTCTTATTATTATTAACAAAATCAAAATTAAGAAAATATCCCTCTGAGTACTTCAATGATTCAAGCTAAGGCTCTTAGTTTGCATAAAGATTGGAAGGCTAGACTAAACGAAGATTCTAACACAGTATTTCATGCAAGTAAAGTCTGGTTTTCAAAATTTAAAACAAGGTATTCTTTACACAATTATAAATTCACTGGAGAATCAGCTGATGCGGATGAAGATGCTGCAAAGGACTTTATTTTGTCATTGTCCAAAATTATTGAAGATGGAGAATATACCTCTAGTCAAGTATTCAATGTAGATGAGACTGGTTTATTTTGGAGAAGATGCCAAATCGTACATTCTTATCAAATTGTTGCAGTTGAATCAGTTGCCCCTGGTCATAAACCTTCTAAAAACCGATTGACATTGCTTCTTGGTGGAAATTTAGCTGGTGATTTAAAATTGAAGCCAATGTTAGCTTATCAAGCAGAAAATCCTAGAGAATTAAAAGGGAAAGATAAAAACATTTCTTGGAGTCATTTGGAAATCCAATAAAAAGCCTAGTTGAGTGCTTTAATATTTAAAGATTGGTTCACTTCACATTTCGTACCAGCAGTAAAACATTATTGTGTTGAGTTAATAATTTACCATTTAAAGCATTATTAATCTTAGATAATGCTCCAGGACACCCAAAATCTCTACAAAATGTATACCCAGAAATCAATGTTGTGTTTCTTCCCCCCAATACTACGTGTCTCATACAACCCATGGACCAAACGGTGATAGCTACGTTTAAACGATATTATATGCGGTCGATAATGAATCAGACCATCTAGGCAACTGATATGGAAGGTGGGCCCACATTAAAATATTTCTGGAAGAATTATAACATATGGAACCCAATAAACAGTATTGGAGACGCATGGGCTGAAATAAAAGAGTCAACAATGAAAGTTTCATGGAAGTAATTTCATAAATTTTGTTGAAACTCCAGAAACCATCACACTTGAAATAGTTCACCTAAACCTAGATGTTAACAGTGAAGATGTTAATGAGATTATTGAATCTCATTCTGATCCCTTGACTAATGAATTTCTAATGGACCGACAACAGAACGAAAATAGTATGCAAATTGAAAGTGGGGAAGAAGAACCAGAAGGAATCATCAATACCTTAACAATAAAAAAACATGAACGAAGCTTTTACGCATCTCGGGACATTTTTGAATATTATGGAAAAATGTGATCCCAATGGAGAACGCATATCTCAAGTGCGTAGGGCGATCCATAATAGTACTGCACGTTGCAGAACTCTCTATGAAGAAAAGAAAAAAAGTAGTAAAATACAACTAAACCTTGACAAGTTTATTAAGAGAATATAATTTTTATTTAATATGTACAGGGTGGCGCAAATCACCGTTATGGTTTGAATGTTTAATAACTTTTTAAATTTTTTTATTTTTTATTTTAGAATTTTGTGAAGAAAACTTTGGGAATTTGAAATGGAACACTACACAGTGCGTACTGGACCTTCAGCACCAACAATAAACCGCCTGGTTTCAAATTTTCGACAATATGGTACAGTAAGACACCTTCCATGTACCGGAAGACCACGTACGGTCCACACGGAAGAAAATATCCTACGTGTTGTGGATAGTGTGCAGGACAGTCCAGAAACATCAACAAGAAGACGTTCGGCACAACTGGGGCTATCGCGGAGGTCCATTCAGAGGATTTTGGCCACATTGCACATGTTCCCGTATAAGGTTCAGCTTGTGCAAGAATTGAAGCCGATAGACTACCAACAACGGCTTGATTATGCATTTCATTCCGACAAAAAGCAGAAGAAAATCGCGATTTCATTAACAATTTGATAATGAGCGATGAAGCCCATTTCCAATTGAACGGTTTCGTAAACAAGCAAAATTGCAGGATATGGGCTATGGAGAATCCAAGAACAGTTCATCAGCAACAATTACATACACTTAAGTGTATTGTTTGGTGCGGTGTATCGTCTGAAAGGATCATTGATTCATATTTCTTTGAAAATGCACATGGCGCCTCAGTTACGGTTAATGGTGCTGAATATCGAACGATGCTGAACAATTTTTTGAGGCCAGCTGTAGAAAACCATCCACAGTTGTGGTTTCAACAAGATGGAGCCACAGCCCACACTGCAAGGGACACAATGGCTCTGTTACGGGACCTCTTTGGCGAACGCATTATTTCACGCAAAAGCGATTTCAATTGGCCCCCACGTTCACCGGATTTAACAACGCCAGACTGTTTTCTTTGGGGTTATTTGAAAGAAAGGGTATACGTAAATAAGCCAGCAACCATACCACAGCTAAAACAAAACATTCGCAATGAAATTCAAGCCATAACACCGTAAATTTAACGAAAAGTCATGCAAAATGTACTGGAAAGAGCACGAATGTGCGAAGCCGAAAATGGCCACCACTTGCAGGATATAATTTTTCACACTTAAGCCAAAAATATTCCCCATTAATATATTGTATAACAAAAAATAATAATAGTAATTAACCATTAAATAAAAAAAGTTATTAAACATTTAAACCATAACGGTAGTTTTGCGCCACCCTGTATATCTACGAGTATATTCCTTATATGCATATCTCTACAAGCTTACAAATTAAGCGAGTTTTTACTTGAAAATAATAACTATATAATACTAATAAAATTTTAAAAGAGAATCAGATAAAGTGAAATATAAACATTTCTCTTGTTTATTTTATTTTTTAGGGAATAAACTGGTAAAGTAAGTACCTACCTTAACTGTAAACTTATTATAAGATTTTTAATGAAAATCACCCGTTAGTCAAATTTTTTTATTTGTTAAATATCTATAAAGTTAATAAATTTAGGAAATCTTTGAAAAATGTGAGAACCTGCGCGTATTCTCATCTGGGGTCTAGGGCAGAGATTCCCAACGTGGGCGATATCGCTTCCCAAGGACCGATGAAGAGATCCGAAGGGGCGGTGGTGGCATAAAGGGCAATTGGGGGGGCGGTGAAGGGCTAGAAGGGGGCGATGAA
>JAHDVE020000424.1:0-65197 GCA_022606495.2 Halesus radiatus
TGGGTCCAGTCCCACCTCACGGGAGTTGAGACAGTCTTCGTCGGGTTGAGGGATGAGAAGGGGATCGTGAGAGAAATTGAAGAATTTAAGAAAATAAGTAAACTTTCTTAACAAATTTTACCTCAGACTCGGAAATCGATTCACTGATGGATTATGTTTTTGGGTGACAAACATAACAATGATCAATGTATATTATAAAAGGAAGTCCAAAAAAAAACGTGCGGCCCGCAAAAACTCAGAAACGAGTCCCGGTACGATCAAGGGAGTTATGTGGTGTGGTAGATCTCGATCCCCCCTCAAGGATGAGGGTTCCCATTTTTACCTAAAGGGCGTGCTTTTGAAGATATAAGGGCTGAAAGTTTCGCCCTCTAGAAATTTTAATAACAGTCTTCCGGAAAGTTCTAGAAGGTTCGATAAAGCTATAGAAAGTTCTGGAAGGAGTGGCGGAGTACGTCTACTTATATGTGCTTTTCTTGGCGGTGAGTCTAGAAGGTTCTGGATGGTTCGCAAATGCTTTAGAAAATTGTGGAAGGAGAAAGTTTTAGAAGCTTTCAGCAATGAGTGGCGGTGTGTATCGGTGAGTCTAGAAGGTTCCAGAAAGTTTTATAAGGTTCGATAAAGCTGTAAAAAGTTCTGGAAAGAGTGGTGGAGTATGTTGGTGATCCAAGAAGGTTCCAGAATGTTCTGAATGGTTCGCTAATGCTCTAGGAAGTTATGGAAGGAGAAAGTTCTAGAAGCTTTCAGAAATGAGTGGCGGAGTGTGGCTGTGAGTCTAGAAGGTTCTGGAAAGTTATAAAAGGTTCGATAATCTTAATTTTAATAAATATATATTATTTTTTTAAAGTATTCGAGAGCATTCCACAACATTCTAGAACATCAGTACCAAATACCAACCATAAACATTCCGTTAAAAAGTATTGTAGCTAGTTACCTGCTGAAATGGCCACTAATAATTAATATTCTGGAATGTTGTGGAATGTTCGGGAACAGGGAATCAGGAACATCATTGTGGAACATTGTGGAACACTCTCGAATGTTGTCGTGAGCGAAGCCGGGTACCCCAGCTAGTAATAATTAAAAATACATTTATTTGCCAATAAAACCGCGTCTCCTGCGAATGTTTTTTGAAAACATTTACAAAAAAAAACAAAGGGGCGTTACCGTACACGTTTGTGTGTGAATATACAATGTTTTTGCTTTCCGTCACCGATGGAAAACATTCCCCTCGCGGGTAATATTATTATAAGAAGTTTGCTATGTGTCAGTAATAATAATAATTTATTTAACTCTTATATATTCTCTTATTTTGCCTACTATTTCTAATAGCATTCCAGCCCTCATATTAAGAACTTTTTAGAGGACACATTGTGATAAATACATTTATTGACTATATTAAACAGTGGTTTACACAAAACAATTGTTATTAATTTTACATTAATTAACATTTATGTCGTTTTTCTATTTTTTATTCAAATAATAAATAAACAATGATATTTTATTCCAACTTATAAAAAATATGAAACGCATTCAAAATATTATTCGAGAACTCATCTTGTCGTCTACACAAAATGTTTAGTTTTTGACCAACACAAGACATTTTAGCAGGAGACGGAATGTGTATGAGAACAAATGTTTTCGTCTATGGTTGTTTGTGCAATGTTTTGAAAAAACTTTCGCAGGGGACGCGGCTTAAGTTGTTCTTTTACATATTTTATTTTAACAAATTATATAGTTTTAGTAATAAATTAACAAAAAGGTTTAAAATAAAACAATTCGTACATCCCGGGCAGCTAGAGGCGCAAGTGTAGCATGTTGCCATCAAATGTCAGAGCTGAGCAAATTATCAATCTTGGGTATTTGGTATTGTTTAGTCCTTAGTACTTTTACTTTTATGAGGAACACAAGTTTTAGATGTACATGCTTTATAAATTTTTTTTTCTAGATTTTCTGGAAGCCAAAAGTTTGCCTGAATGTCTGCGATAAGGTGCTGACTTTTATCAATACTTCATTCTCCGGGAAGTTGAACGGGAACAGAAGTGAAGATGTGAGGAGGCTGCCTCTGACGCAGCTGGTCTTTGAGATAAAAGGGGGGTCTGAGTTGCTTATGCTTTCTGAACCTCTGGGATCCGAAGATATTTCCATTCTAGACGACTGGTTTATCGATATGTTTGCAAATGAATCTTAAATCGGCAGTGGAGGCTAATCATTTATAAATAACAGAACTATATCATGTAATAATAAAAAAATAAACAAATTATCTCAGAAAATCTCAAGCATTCAATTAATAATACGCAATTGTATTTAGGGACAGTTGTTTGGCCTACCTTCGCGTTTGACACTTGTCACGTTTGACGCTGTCACATTTAACATTGTTACATTGATGATTTTCACATTTGACATTGTCACATTTGACATTGTCACATTCAACATTGTCACATTGATCATTGTCACATTTGACATTGAAACATTTGACATTGTCACATTTCGACGATCAACACCATTTTGAATATTTTGAGATTTGACGGATATAAATAAAACTAGAAAAATAGAGAGCGCTGCAATCATTTAAATTATGTAGGCATGCATGGTGTTCAGAAATAAGTGATATTTTTCAAAATGATGATATATGTAAATTTTAAATCATAATTTAATAATCGAACTCGTTATTTTGGGTTCAATTTTTTTTTCTCTGGCTCAGTGCGGCTCTGCTGGGATCTAACGCCGTGATGGTGTGGATATTTTTTTATAATTTTTTTCGTGACTTAAACTTTGAACTATTATATCTCAGTTTCATGCAAATGTCAGATGATACGCTCTTGTTCCAAGGGCACGATATATTAATTTAATTAAGTAAATAAAATAATAAAAATTGGCTTGTTAAAATTCTCACCTTCCAGCGGTGCCCAAGCTCCCCGTGCCTGGGTCTCTCCTACAGTAGTCGGGGCTTGGTGACACGAAAACCAGTCCTTGCGCGGCCTGCCGGTAGGGCCCCGTGCCACCGTAGTGTCGGGGCGGACGTGGGGCACGCACCCGGGAAGCGCCCGCCGAGCGCGCTAGTAGCGCCGCGCCGAGGGCGCTTAGCGGCGGAAGGGCGCGCCAGCACGTGCGGATGCTGCACGAACCGGACACGCCGTGGCACTTGCACTCGATGCGCGGAGAGCGCTCGGCTATCTGAAAAACAAACAACGAGGTAAATTGACATAAGTTATATTTCCACGGACTTGCTCAATTTACTATTTTCATGTTTTGGAATTAAAATGTAGTTGTCATTTTGGTTTCTAATGGTTAATTTTTATTTCAAAACTTGAAAAATACTGATTAAATCGAAACAGGCGGTCACAACTTGCTACATCTTAGTTCTCAGAGAGTAGGGGAAACTTATTTGTTACTTAAAAAACGACTAAATCGTAATCTGTTTATCATTTTCATAATATGTTTACAATAACCTAGCTGAACAACGACTCTTGTAAATTGCCATCTCAATACGGGCGTTTCACACCCAGTGAGATGGGTAATACGTCAGCACCAATAACAAATGTTTATATATACGAGTATAATGTAATTAACCGCCCGTCCTTTGGCGGTCGTAATTTTTTTCGTTATTAGATTTCGCAATAACAGTTCGTGTGACTAGTGACGAAACTTTTATGGGAGAGACGAAAATACCCGAACACATCCGTTAGCTTCGGCTGGCCTCGAAATACTAAACGAGATGACGCAGGAACAAACTTGAAGTATACAAATGTTTTGTGGATTTTGGGTATAGCTTTTTTGTACCTGAACGTACGGGATACGGCTTTTTGCGTTCGGGCGATAATATAGCGGCCGTATCACGTACGTACGTATGGGTAGGGCGTTTATTTCAGACTGGTTGATCTTTAGGATTTAATTTGAATAGCGTGCTGTTTTAAAGCGTGATAAAATTATAACAGAAGTTTTCCATTATTCTTTTTTATGGGAGTTCACTGCACGAACGCACTTTAAATAAAAACGGTCACTGTTCTTTATTCTATGCGAGTACCAAATGCCAACCATAAACATTCCGTTAAAAAGAATCAAAAAAAATATATTGTAGCTACCTGCTGAAATGGCCACTAATAATTAATATTTCGACAGCCATCAAACACGTGAATCACAGAGATGGTGGTGCCATCTACATATCCCATATATTCGCCGATTTTCACTTATATATTAATTCTCTTCTTTTTGCTCTGTTAGATTAGATTATCTCTCTTTATTCAGTATTTAAATCATTTTACTTGTCTCGTGTTCTTATTTATATCGCCCTGTTAAATCGTAAGTTTTTATAACAATCTCTAGATACAAAAATGAATGATTGTCTGTCTGTCTGTCTGTTCTCGATTTTCTCGAAAATTACTCTACCGGCTTCACTGAAAATAGCAGAGTTTGTTCTTATTAGTGCCGGGAAAGTTTGGAAAGTAGTTTGAATAAAATCCAATGCGTAAAACTGTTGCTATAACGTTTTCAAATTAGTTTGAAAAACATTGAACCCGCCATGTTTTATTTGGGTTAGCCCATAGATATACTACTCTGGTTAGCAACGATTACATATTTAAAAGAAGAAAGTTTGTTTTACTAGAATATTTGCAAAATTGATAACAGAAGTAGGTACCTACATAAGAACGTTTTTTATTTAAATATATTATGAAAAAAATAATTTTAAGAATAAAATAAAATTTGATAATGAATTTGGTTTTTTTGTTTCTTTGTTTAGAGATATTAGATCCCTTTGAATCAATTATGGCACCCAAACGACAAACAAGAATTCATAACTTCGTACTACAAAAAAAAATTCCGACAAATTAAAAAAAATGAACTCCAGTAACATTAAGGAGTTTCTTTATTAACACACGCTCCTTTGAATAGTCTCTTATATTCAATATTAATACATGCAACTTATAGGAGTCAATCAAAACGTAATATCCAAATACACTGAATTTCCAAATAATCATTGATTTCTAAAGGATCTTGAAATTACGAGTCTTACCTTTCGTCCAACTTTGCTATTCTGCAAGTTAGCCAGCGCAATATACGGCTGCAGCCTCTCTAGCTTTTCTTCCAGTGTCTCTTTGGTGTTATAAGCCTTCCTCTGCCTACTTCCTCCTCTCTGCTTTCCCTTCTTCCTCCTCTTCGCATCTCTTCTCACAAGAGTAGCCACATTTTCCGTTGTCGCGTTGAGCCCATTCACTTCATCATCTTCACTTACTGTGGTCAGTTTGTCGTATTTTTCCGTGGATTCTTCTCCGGGATTTTCTGTAGTTACAGGATCTTTGATGTTAAAAACACTGGTTGACTCATTATCATTTGTTTGATAATACTGTGTGGTGGTAGTGAATCCAATTAGATTGCCGTTTTTATCGATTTGTCGGTCTGCTGTATCAAATATCCTGATTTCTTTCTGGTCTTTGTTTTTGTTGAAGAAGTCATCTTTGCTGCTGTCTTCGGTGAACTGTTTGACGAATCTTCCCGCCCACTTGAGGTTGTCGGAGCAGCCTCCCCACTTGAAGCCTCTTCCAGGCCTCTGTCTGGGTGGCTGGCCACATGTGCAAGAGGACAGGAGGCCCGAGGAACAGGCCCTGGACATGGTGTGCATCAGGGCGGCAGCGCTCAGGGCGTAGACGAATGATTGCTCCTTGGTTCCTGAAAATAACAAAAAACACGTAAATTTTAATTCAAAACCTGGTTTACCAAGAGGCCTATTCTAGTTATTTTAAAGGAAAATTCCTTGTCCTTTTCCCCAGGCTTAAAGACTTTATGGTTTTTTATTTTTTTATTTACGTATAAATAACGAGTTACATATTATGTGTAATTAATTATATTAAATAAAACTTATATATTCAGAATCGGCGCTTATTTTGAAGCCATAATATTTTTCACTGGAGTTCTTTATTATAGTGAGCATGCGACTGACGTTTTGTATGAGAGAGACGGCATAAAGGAGAGACAACAATGTAGGTATACAAGAGCGTGTTAGGTTGTCCAGTGTCTCTTCATTATCACCTATCATTCGAGATGACACAAAGTCTATAGACTCTTTTTCCGCCATCGCAATATTACAGTAAACTGTTAACTGGAAAGGGGCATTATACAAAAGGGTAAGACAATACACAAATTGAAAGTGATTGATTCATCTACAACTGTTCGTGTCTTCAAGTATTAATGTTAACTTCTCGGGCCAGGGTGGTCCAAGTTGAAGCTTTGTTCACAAACAAAACAACACAGAATACTATTAGAGTTATTCTCGACGCTTCCCCTCGGCGGTTAAATGGCCATTAAATGCAATCCTTTTAATCCATCACAACAGATGAATGTCCGAATCAATCCTTAATCACTTAATTCATCACGGCGGCTTCACGCTCGCGAGGGTTCGGGGGTTTGGAATGCTACAGATCGCAGCATCCCCCATCAAGTCAGCGGTCGACCATCTCGGAACACTAATGAATTCGCAAGGCAACCTTTAATGCTTTATATACTTATCTTATCAACATTTTCAGACTACCTCGTAGAGCCAACTAAATTGTTTAATATAAGGTGTCATCACAGGGAAGATCGAAATCGATCTTCCTTTAAGGGGGAGAGGTACGTCGGTGAGAAATTATTTATTAATTCGAAATAATGATAATATTATTACGCAATACGATAAACATAATGTTTTTAAAGGGAAAAATAATTATAACTCATATATTTTTAAAATATACATAGGCATCATTCATCAAAATCAAATCATAAATATGACCCTTTTCTGACCGTCCTACGAATTTTTTACAAGATTTTTTAAAACATTGAATATCCTCAAAAATACTTTTAAGGTTTTTCTTTAAAATGACGTGAAGAATTTTTCATGAAAGAGAATAGGGTGCAAGTAATTTAATTTAACACTAACTTTAATGTTTTTTATGTGCGGATTACAAAACTTTTATTCAGTTTATTATTAAAAAAAACGTACTGGGAAAGATTTCAATTGCTTACCTCATTTTTTTTTAAATTACAGTATGGACAGTCAGAATAGGTAATATTTCTGTTTTGATTTTGATAAATGCTAAAACTATGTTAATTTTAAAAATTATTCTGTTTAAACCACAATTTAATAAATAAATATCAACATGTTTAGAAACCAATAGTTTCCTCGTCAGGATATACCGAAAACATTGACATATAAGCATAGACAAATTATAAACATAGACAAAAAAAATAACAATAAGTGGTGAGAGAGGTAAATAATTGGATAATTACCTAGACAAAATTATTTTAAAATAATATTTGTTATACGTATTTATATTAGAAAGTAGAAATTCAAACAAAATCAAGGATCAACCAAGGTACCAAAATAACAATATTTATTTTGAATATAGGTATTTAATACGGAAATAAATTTAAGAGATTTTTTTTTTATATTTGTTAATAATAATAATAATAATTGGATGATTTGTATAGCGCCGTTTTTGTGAAAAATCACCTCAAGGGCGCTGCTATGTTATTATTAATATTTTACTGACTATTAACCCTTTTTTTAATTTCTAATTTATATTATTGTAAACCAATTTCATTTGTATGTAATATTGGTTTCGAAACAGGTAGATATTTATTGATTAAATATAGGCTTAAACAAAACAAAAAAAAAAATAATTAAAAATAATGGCACAAAATTAATTTGCGTTTACCGAAAAATTATGTTTTTATTGTGTTCTACTTTGATATGTAGAATTCCTTTTTAATTAAAGTTTTTTAAAAACTAAAAAAAAGTAATACCATTTATGAGAAGAAAGTAAATGCATCAAAATGACTCCTTTTATTTTTATACCGATTACCGACCCCTGTTTGAGATTGTTGATAGGGCTGATAGAGTGTATCAAGGGTGGCTGAATACAGCGGGTAGTGATGGGCGAAGACTGAACGATGTCTACACATTTATCTGATGGTTCGGTGGCCTAACTCCTTGACTCAGAGGCTCGCGGACTTCTCACAGCAGAGAAATTCAATTTAACTTAGAATCTCCCAATTCAACGGGGTCATTGATGACTTGGTATCGAAATGGATTGGAAGATGTTTATCTATGTAGTGTTGATGGATGTGTGGCTGTGCGGATGCATTCTGATGGCAAGGGTTCAATCCCCGACTGATTGATGGCGATTGAACTTGGTTACAGTCATAGTAAGATAGTGAAATAATCCGCAGTATATTATCATTCAATGAATTCCAGAAATAAAATAGGTAGGCAACCAAATATTTTTTTTTCTATTTGCCATCACCCATATACTACATACGTAGTGTTGGGTTCTGAAATGATAATATGTTTGGTCCCTACATTAATTGTTATTTATCCAGCCATTTACCTTCCCAAACCAAAAACACAACGATTTGAAAAATGGAACACATTGTGATCTGATAGTATTTGCTTTAAGTGCTCTCTTCTTGGCGAGAAAAAAAACTTTTGAGAAGCATGTTCGTTCATGACATCATTCGGTAAGTGTTTGGTTATCTTTGTCCTTTTAAACCTTTAAACTATCACTTATTACAATCAACCAAAACCGTAATTATTATTGTCGTCGTTATTTACATTCCACAACAGTTTTACATGCGAATGCGGGTAATTTTCGTTTGTAACATTGTATAACACGTAGAGAGTTCTAAAAGATCGTGTAATGATATGCAAGGTCCACACTGCTTACATACTGTAAGAAACGCCTAAAATATTTCAATTCAGATACATTAAACATCGTGACAAAAATGATTTCCAATTTATTTTCAAAATTATAAATAACCACATAAAATTTTCCCTCTTGGCTACAATCAAAATAAATGACAATCAACGTCAAGTAAGAAATCCTGAAACTTTCCATATTCCTTTCCAAAGAACTAACTTTACCTTCTCCCAACCTCTTGTGCAAATGTATCGACGATACAACATCACTGTAGTGGAAAGATTTCGGACATATTTAGCGATAGCCCCCAGAAATTGACTAAATTCCTCGATTCTCTGGTTTTCATATAACGCTAACTCTATTTTCTATTGTTTTTTTTTTTTAATTATTCATTTTTGTTTTGTTTATCGTGTTCAAGTTTAATTTATAATTCCCCAATTGGGAATGCCATAGTCTCACTGGTTCCAGACGGTTGGGAGCAGTTTGGGACTCTTGTGCGGCATTCATATTAAAAAAATATATATTGTTTTAAATACAAATTTCTGATTGAAATGTATTTTTTCCGTGAATTTGGTTTCCCTCACTGGCGTCAGAATTAATAGACTTGCCCTAGAATACTATTTTGACGGCTGGAGGCATAGGTCACGTAACACCCATTTTGACACAAGCCTAGTTTACTGCCGTATACGTTTGTTTTGCATGAATTTGACTGCGGTAAGCAAATAACGAAAAAAATTAAGAGGGTCTATCCAAATATTCTAACGTAAAATTCAGGTTTTATAAACAAGTCGAGCCGAAGTTTTTATAAACAAGTCGAAGTTGGCGACACACCTAACTCGCTCCCCGCCCTTCCATATTTTGGTTTCTCCCCCTTGCGTATTAGGGCATCTCTATTTATTATATGCTCGGTGATTACGTTCATTTATTCAGCTGACCACAGCAATAATAAAATAGCCATTTCAAATATTCATTGCACAATTCATACCCGAACTTGAACAAATACACACCGCCTACCTTCGGTCATAGAGAAATGCACGCCACTGGTATACAATATAAATAAATGTTCTACAGAGTTAAAATTAGAAAAAAGTAATACCAGCCTTAGTTTGCATCCTGCTAAAATTTGATCGCGAAATATTTCTGACTTTAGTTTTGACAGGAATTTTAATGGAATGTACTCGTATTCAGCTTTTTTTATGAAACGGATAATATCAAAAAATGAGCAGATATGAACTTCTTGCTTTTGTACACCAAGAAGGCTAACCCATTTTTGGAAATTGCTTATTTTGTACGGTGAGTTCCCATCTGTCCATTTCTCAGTGACAAAATGAACTGCTGACTTTAAATTAAATTAAAAACGATCAATTTACGGTGGAACACAAATTTGCCATACAGAATTTAAAATATCGACCCGAAAAAACCCTTTTTTTCTTAATGTTTTACTTTTATATTTTCATTTATGTAATCATACTTACATAGCAAATGTGATATATTTTTTTAAAAGTACGATAAACCTGCTAATAATTTTCTAAGCTTCCTGTAAAATTATGAAAATTGATTTTTTTTCATGGCATATACTTAAAAAATTAAAACAAAAATAAATAAAATACTTCTCATCCATACTAGATATTTACTAAACCTTTAATTTAAAAAAATAGATCATTCAGTTTGGATGGGTATTTTGGCCTCCAATCCAAAATTCAGTTTTGTTTGAAACAGGCACCGCAGCCGTTTCCCTTAAAGTGCCACGATATGGTAGTATGGAACAACCGACGAGTGAACGTAGCGATTTTAGGCATGTCAAAAGATTCGTCGAGATTTCTAGTTATTCGATTAATCCATACTTTGGAAAAAAAAACTCAAACGATATAAAACCTCGAAGGAGAATTATTTAATGGATGGTTCTCGACGAGAAATGAAAACCCGAACAAACAAAAACGTAAAAAGCGGGTTGTCTTTAAAAAAAGTATCACATAGGGCCGAATACTCAAAGATCCCCGCTTCCAACGGTCAATTATTATTATGCTCACCCAGCAGCAGATCTGGTGTGTAATTAGGCGCCAGCTCCAGCGAGGAACAGTTCCACCGGCGGTGGCCGCACAGCTGTCGGCACGACTCGATGGCCAGGCGCGCCGCCAGGGACAGCGGTGCCAGGGCAGCGCACGGTTGCACGCCCAGCGCGCGGGCCAGCGCGCAGCGCCCCTGCCCGCCGCCTGGAATGCCGCTGCGCAGGGCCCTGCAATGGAAAACGGTTGGTTGTCTCTGAAAAATATTACTCAAATTAATCGTCAGCACCAAAAAATACACACATTGATTTATTTGTACATTCTGTACGGTTAGTTAGGATTTTTTTTTAGGTTTCCAGATAATAAAATTCTTAAACTTGAATGGTGGTAGATAGAGTTCTATAGCTACCTACTTCTACCTGCTGAACTGCCCACTAAGAATTACTATTTCAAAAGCCGTCAAACGCCTGAAGCGCGGCGACAGTAGTGACACTTACATTTCCTATATAGTCACCGGTTTTCTCTAATAGAATCATTCTCTTCCTGTTTAATTGGGTTATTTCTCTTTGTTCCGTATTCAATTCATGTTTTTTTTACTGTGTATATTATAAAACAAATTAAGGAATATAGAGATAATAAGGTCCCGTGAAGCCAATCAACATACATATGTTTGCAGTTTCTACCATACTCTATCATACAGTTCGATCCTCCCATTCAATCGCCATTCAAGTTAACATTCACATTATCGATTCCTTTCTCTCAAATAGCAATTTTTTAACATTATTTGACATTAATTTAAATATTTTAGGTATGTTGTATTCCATATATTCATTACTAACCTTGCTCGAGATTTGTTTTTTTAATAAAGTTATAAAGTTGTGAATTCTTGCTTGTCGGTTGGGTGCCATGATTGATTTGACAGCGAAAGTAATGCCATGTGACGACTATTACTATCTCTACACATTTATATTTTCAAAATATATCAAAATAAAAAAAAGTTCTTAAATAGGTACATACTTGCGTTTTCCATTTTGAAAATATTCTACCCAAACAAACCTTCTTCTTTTAAATATTTAATCTGTGGCTAACCAGCGGTACATCTATGGGTTAACCTCAATACAACATGGCAGGTTCAATGTTTTTCATACTAATTTTAAAACGTTATGGCAACTGTTTTACATGTTGGATTTCATTCAAAGTACTCTATAAACCTTTCTGGCACTAATAAGAACAAACTGTGCTATTTTTATCTAAACCAAATCAATATGTAAAACTGTCGCTATAACGTTTTAAAATTAGTATGAAAAACATTGAACCATGTTTTATTGTTAGCCCATAGATATAATACTCTGGTTAGCCACAGATTGCATATTCAAAAGGAGATGGTTTGTTTGGGTAGAATATTTTCAAAATTGGAAACAGAAGTAGGTACCTACTTAAGAACTTTTTTTATTTAAATACATTTTGATAAAATAAACGTTTGGAATGAAATTAAATATTCAAATGAATGTTTCTTTATTTGGAGATGGTTACTTTCGCTGTCAAATCAATTCAACCGAGCAAGGCCGGGTACACATCAGCTAGTAGTGAAATAAAATTATTGATTATGTATTCAATACTCAGCGCATGATGTGAACATTTTGTAAGTGGATTGAAGACCTTACTTTTATTTTGCTTCTATCAATATGTAATATTTCTTATAACTCTCTTAAATATTCCCAATAAACTAAATAACTCACTTTTCTCAAGAATCCTACGAATTTTCTGTTCAGTTAGTCGGTCCGGCCCTGGGTCTTCTGTATAAGCAAAAATATCCTTAAACAGAATCATTATCTCTAGGAGTTGGGGGTGTTCTTATAATTAGCTTATTCTGATTTATTAGCAAACAAGATGCAATAATTCACTGAGATATAAAACGAAGTGAACTTCTCTGACTGGAATACTGTTGTATAATTGAAAAACCCACGGTTTAGAAACTCAACACAGCGAGGGCGCAAAACCAGTGAATTTATTGGAGTCGTGGGACTAGTGGGATATAATGCCTTCCGCATTGTTGCAGTTCGCAGTCGCTCGGAATGCATTTATCCACTTGCAGTGGAATTCAGTGGAATATGTTATTGGCGGTACGATAATTCAATAATGTGTGGTCGCCAGGCACGGTTCTCGGCATTTTAACGCCCGATTTGTGAGCGACAGAAAACATATGTACATTACAAGGAGACCATCAGAATAGTTCATTTTCACTGTTGAAAAAAATTCCGATAGAATTTTTTTGTTTATTTTTATGTTGATGAATAGATTTTAAATATACCATTTTTGATTTGCCGCCAAAATTATATGTTCGTTCGGAGGGCGTTTGTGACGTCACATCGGCCAACGTTTGTAGGCAGTTACGGGTCCCGGTGGGGGGTTAAGGTAAAAATAGGAAAAAAATATGTTACCGCGCAAGCGTTCCAACTGCTTTAGAGCAAGTGGAATAATAGCATCCCAAATTAGGCCTTTTATTTCGCAGAACCTAAAATATATATATATTTAAAGTAATAATGATTTCCTTCTAGAAAACCGGAACGAAAAACTAAACAGTTTTGATATATGCGTAATACGTTATTGTTTTTTTTACTGTTATATTTCTAGATTTGCACTCGTATAATAATAATAATAAATAAATATTATAATAATAATATTTATTTATTCATTTGAACCACACATTATTTAACATCGACATTTAAAAGTGCTTTGACTGCACAACTAGGAACAAATCCTGTTTTAGTACAGTAAAATTGACAAGTTTAGTTCATATTAAGTGCCATTATACAAAAATAGAAGGGGAAAAGGCCAGCATTGATATAGTATTGCAATATAATATATCTAGAAAAAAGTATAAAGAGATTTAGTACTAAAAAAGGATAATATTGTTGAGTTATTATGCTTATGTTATTGTTTCTTTTTATATATTGTTATTTTCATGGATTTTACATTTATTTTCCGCTCTCTATTTCACAGAGTAACTATTTCTTATGTATCCAAAACTCAACGTATGGTGAACGCAGGATTGATGAGTTACTTTTATTTTTCTTCTATCAATGTTTAATATTTGTTTCTACTCAGTTAAATATTATTAATAATAAATAAATAAATAGTAAGTGATTGTGTCGTGATTGAGAACTTATCTAGTCGGGGAATCGAACTCACGACCCCTTGGTGGAGAACCGTACGCGATGCCAACTTGGGCACCTACCAGTCTAACGGAAATTCTTCCCAATCCTACTGAGCAACTTTTGAGCCGAAATTTTGCCGCAACACTAATCAAATGCGCAAATACGCTCTTCCCAACGAAATTTTCAATCAAATTTACGAACAATATCGATTTTTAGGGATTAAGTTCCCCTCATCAGAGGACTAGTTGTAAAAATGTCAGCAAAATGAACAAATGTCAGTGAAATGTCAAACGTCATTATTGGTTCGCGATTAATTAATCGCGATTCAAATATTGAATGACAAAGATTTATTTCCGTTTTTAAATGTCGAAACATGTTTTTTGCATGTTATGTAATAAAACTAAAGAGATATATAAAGTGGTACATACAAAGTGTATTTTCAATTTATATAAACTAAAGAGAACTTAACTTATTATAAGCTACGTTTTGTCTTATTATTCACGAAAGCGAAACGTCAAATGTCAAATATACTTCTATTAAAGTGGGCGGGCACTATTTTATAGTCTACGAAAATGGGCGGGCACCTTATGATTAAAAGAATGCTTGGAAACAGGCAAATATAACGAATGCTCAACAAAACGCTTGGCCGATCGGTGCCTCAGATTGATCATTCGAATAGTCGGGAAGGACGACCGTAAGACTATAGTTAAAATAATACTTATATTTTGTGATACGTACTCTACTGTTACGAGACAATAAATCATCATCTACACACCTCTTCTCCATTTCGCTGTCAAGGAGTCTATAGTCTGTCTGTACTGGAAATCTGCCTATTGGATCTACATAATTGAGTTATGAAGAGGTTTGCATCAAGGCTGTCTGCTGTCACCGCCCTGCTCCACTTGAATGTGATCACATATTGATAAGTTTTCAACGTACACACTCAACATGTTATGTATTTTGATATGTCATTGATCTGGACTGATCATTTATAGATTAAGGGCATTCGAAACAATTATAACGCTAGGCGCTCACACAGATGGCGTTAATTTTAATATATTATAAAAAGGCACGTCTAGCACGTAGTGCTTTTCAACATTGAAATTAAAAGTTTGAGGGCGGGTGGAATATGAAATGGAATAAATTATTATTGTATGTTTAAAGCTCAATTCCTACAACTTTTACATTTATTTATTCTATTTTATATTCCGTACATTTTATTCTATTTTATATTCCGTATGTAGTATGTACCCGACAACAACAAAAAACACAATGTTACTAACAATGTTTTTTTTTTAAATTTTATTTTATTTCATTTATCCGTAATCATGGAAGTTAATAAAATTTCAAGTGAAATGTGATACAGTTAAGACATGGAAAATAAAAAGATAATGGTCGCATCTGGGACTCGAACCCAGGACCTCTAGGTCTATCCGGAACCAGCGCTCTATACAAGTTGAAATTAATATTGATGTATGGGAATTAATTCAAGACGATGTTAACGGTTCTTAATTTGAAGTATGATATAGATAAAAATGACGGAAAGCGATAAGGTTGCATTAGCATAGTTCAATGATGTTAAAATGCAGATTAAAAGTTGTCCTAAGTTGTCTCGAGATGATATGATTTACGCTTGAAAAAGTGGCCAAGTTTGCGTCATTCTTGGGGCGGATCCACCGAGCATAGATCTTGAGTCACCAGGGTTGATATGGTGTGACTAACTCCAACGCACAGAATTCTGTACAGAGATTTATCAAAGATTAAATTTAATAATAATCTTTATCCGCCGCTTTGACAGTCCGCGCATTTTGGTCGTAGTTCGTCGACAGTCGGCACGCTTCCATTATCGACAATTTCTTGAACTAGAACGTCGTTTTTTTCCGACACTTGAAACCGTTTTAGTTTCTGGTGTTCGTATCACGAATATATTTTTTGAAATATAATGCAGTTATCCGATTACACGAAGAAATTAAAACGGTAAGTCTGAGGTTTTGGCTGAATTTTCTAGAAGAAAAACGATATTACAATTTAAAATACATACTTTAGTCTTCTACCACACAGAAACCCCAATTGGAGATGCCATAGTTCTACTGGCCCCAAGCAGTTCGAACTCGCGGCAACAGATATTTTTTTCTGAAAAAAAAACCTTCATTACCTAGCTAATTCGATATATTTTATGTGATGATAATGATACTTTGGCATCCCCCATTGGGGTATGTAAAAATTTCATCAAAAAGTTTAGCAATTAAAAAAAACTTTTAAAATTTTTTTTCCACGGGAAAATGTGTAAACAACTCAAATATGGTAATACTGGCGTGTTACCTTGGAATCGTGAAGAATCGTGAATTATTTACGCACTTGATAAAGGACAGGTTTATCTCAGAGATAATAGAAACAAAGAAAGGTATGGCACAGAAGCGTGCCGACTATCGCCGAGCTACGACCAAACTGCACGGACTATTAAAGCGGCTATGCAATGAAATTTATGCGTTTGGTGTGTAGGTAGAAACAAAGATGGAGCCCCGTTGGGCACAGATGCGACTAGCTGTAGTATAATAGTTCATGGCCCATCTCCCTCGTTTAATTGTCTGTTGTCCGTGGTTAACGTGACGATGACATGCATCAAAAATTCAGAGAGCAGCAATCCGTTTGATTTGTATCTTATAATCATAAGTGAATGGGGTGCTATATTCCTCCTTCTCCCTCTATCCCCTCCCCGTGAGGGGGTGGGGTGGGGTGGGTTGGGGGTGGGGCGGGACAGCACAGCCGACGCGACAGCTGCAGGGAGACGACACTTTGATGAAGATTGAGCGATATCTGATGGGGGGTTAGCGTGCCCCGCCGCCGCCCATGGCCCGCCCAAGGGTAGAGGTACCCCACTGGATATTTCACAGAGATATTATTTATTTTCAGAAATCAGAATATTTCGCATTTCTTATCACAATTTTTTTACGAGAAACTCGACATTTTTTGCACCAAATTCGCAATTTGTTATTTTTAGATAAGAAAAAAATATTGTGTGTTCTAAATATTTCTTTGTCTATGGTTTTGACAAACTTGAAAAGCCATGTAATGAAACACGGATAAATTCGTGTCGAAAGCGACGCGTAGTGTTATTCATTTTTTGATTGTCAAAAATAAAATTAAGAAATAATATAAACAAAACAACATAAAAAAAAAGTATTTAAAAAAAAAAACTTAAATAAATTCAATACCAGAAAGGTAACATAACACCACCTTTGTCGCAAAATACCACCGTATTGCAGAAAAATTTTCACCAAAATAACACGAATTTCAGTGAAAAATAACACGACTCTTTCCAATAAATAACACGAATTTTTCAGGTACTCATCAATTTATTTGTGATTAACAAACTTAAGGCGAATGATTCTAGATTCAAAAGATTTTTTTATTAGCAGGCCTATAATTTTGTTTAAACTGTTGGCTTTCTACTTTAGAACCGTTTTACAAGTATTATTTAAATCATTGTATTATGTATAGCCAATATTTCAGTTGCTTTTTAACTATAGAATGGAAACGTTCTTCCTTTGGAAACGAGAAATAAATTTTACTCCCATTTTAAATTAGACGTACTTCTCCTATATTTAATCAGTCTTTGTCGTTTATATAAATAAACATATTTATGGTTTAAATAAATAAAAAAAATGTGCATAATTCACTCGTTTATTGTATCTGAGAAGCATATTTATCGGTAAATTTCACTCAATAGTTCCCACCATACGATGAGACGTAAAATTTCCTCACTGAAAAAATATATTAAACTTACTTACGACAAAAAGGCGCAGCCTGTTGGCAATTCAGCCAAATATTAGTTTGAACAAAATAAATTTTATTCCTATTTCTTCGGCTAAAATGCTTCGAACCATAGACCAGCTCAAAAGTTTTTTTAACCCTTTAGTAGCCGAAAAAACAATCTTTTTGGGTTATCCATGTGATGAATATTCACCAGTTTCCTGTTTGTACCACTGTCCGGACACCGTGTATATTTATAAATGATTTAATAGCGTTTTTATGAAAAGATGGTGTTCCCCCTAACGAAAGGTGTAGTAAGCTAGGGTCAGCGAGGAGTGCAGTGCCCTCAACTCTAATGCAGGAAAAATGCTATTGCTCTTCGTCAAAGAATAAGAAAACTGCGGACAATGCAGACTGGGGGGGAACGAAGATCATGCTACGAAAATATAAAGCAGTGTTTCACAACGCGTGGCGAACAAAACATTAATTATTAAAATTAGTTCCATTTTTTGTTAAATAGTGGCAGCACTAGCCACACATGTCAACACGATGCGTATTGAGGTTATTAATTGTTGATACGTTGAACTAAATTCGATTTACTTTTAAAACATAAAGTAAATCAAATTTAATAATGTTATTATCAAGTTCTGTGAGTATTTTAGTATGTCATGCATTTTCAAACTATGATTAGACCAAATTGAGACGAATTATTTATATTATTTTCTTTACCACTACACAATTTTTGGGTAGGTACAAATAAAATCATATAAATAAGTCGTCTCAATTTGGCCTATCCACAGTTTGAAAATTGCTTTGAACGCCAATACAGCTGTCATAATAATAACAAATTAAAATACTTGCAGAACTTAATAACAATATTATTAAATTTGTTTTACTTTAGATTTTAGTAAATATGTTGTGGTTATTGCCGTTATAGTTATTCGTGTGTTTGTGGAATTGTATCGTTATCTCTCTATTACTCTTGGAAACTAGCAATTTTCACTAAAGAGTTTTTTTTAACTCGAACCAATCTCCTGCGCCGCTGAAGTATGTTTTTTTTTCCTTGGCGAAGAGGGGGGACGTGGACATTTTTCAAATAATGTTGATAAACACTGTTTTTTAAGCATAAACAAAGACGAGGAACATCTAGAGCTATTAAAGTCTTAACATTGCTAGCTCTATCTTACAAAGTTACTAAAGCTTTAACAATTGCTCGAAAACTACTAACGGGAATAATTATTTCTCAATCCACGTTTCTCTATCTCCCACTGACTGTGGGCAGTTGGGACCCTTGTGTGGTTATCACAATAAAAATAATAAAAAAAATCATAACATGCATGCATTTTGAAAAAAAACTTTATCTTACTTAACGCTTAATTAATACTACAATTAATTTCGAACACAATATTCACTTCGCCTGAGCAATAAAATATTTATTTTTATATTGTTTAGGGTACTTTTTTTTAATAAACAATATTTATTTATTTATTAAATCTATTAACGCCTTATTGGGCTTTTACATGGAATAGTTGGTAAAATTATATAAGTATAACAGTATTTTTATAAACCAGATAATTATAACTATACTAGGTTCAGCTTAAGAACGACCTGGATCGTTTCTATATTTGGTTTCTACTGCGCATTCCCACCCCCTCGCATGCGTCGCATCACCCGCGCACGGCCGCGGAGGTGATGTAACTCCTCCCATACTCGCGTTTCTAAAATATTAACCGATTCACATAACGTGTGATAAAATTGATGGTCAGTCGAATTCATTATCACCAATTGTAAAAAATAAAATAGGACATACGGGCGTTAATCGTGTGATTTATTTATAGCTATTCGAAATGCAACGATACGAACAATTAGTTTTTTTATGGAATATAGATAGATGCTGTACTGTATAAAATTTCAGATTTTTGGTGTTGATTTTAGAGGTGGTACACGAACCTCAACGTACAATGATACTAAATATTATTCCAGAGCATTTGTATTATTTTTGGTAATAATGATGATTCATTGACGTTCGACGTTTAAGTGAATCGTTTGGGGATTTTTATTTTTAATAGCGATGGTGATATTTTCAATTTCGGGTTAATTTCTTAGCCGATTTGATGAATCTGATGCCACATAAAATGCAAAATGTATATTGTGATATTACTACCATTGTTATTTAAATTTATGAATTGTTTTCAATTTGTGTTTATAGGTAGATAATATGAAAAGAATTTAATAAAATAATTTCATTAATTAATTTTAATATTTGACTTGAATGTGTTAATGTGGCTACCGTGATTTTTCACATAAACGGCGCTTTACAAATCATCAAATTACTATTATTTTTACCGAGTGGCGGAGAAAGTAGTGGGGGAAAGGGACGGGACGTGCGAGCTCACAGGTCGTTCTTATGTTGGACAGAGAATAGTAGTAATATCATAACGACAGCTTCTACGTAAAGTATCGTAACTTATAAATCGGAACTTTACAGGAGAGTGGTTTAAAGAGACAGAAGCTTGGTGTAAGTTGAACTTTTGATCATTTTGCACCAAATTTGGGACGTAACCCAAATTTTGTGCAAAACAATCACTCGCCTCACACCGAACTCCTATCTCTTTAAACCACTTTCCTGCAAAGTTTCAATTTTAAAGTTAATATACTTTATGTAGGAGGGGTCGATAAGTGCATTCATTTTATTGTTATTTAACATTAAGATTCACATCATGGAGCAAACAATAAAACATGTACCTAGTTTTTTTTAAGGATAAAATACAGATACAGGCAATAATATCAAAACAATATACAATATCTGGAGAACTCGCCTGCATCCTAGCTATTTCTCACTGATTAATATGATACAGATAAATAAACCTTCAAAATAATATTTAGACAAATTAAAGAATTTAAAATTGTGTTACACAGAAAGAATTTGAAATAGTGCACAATGTCTAAATAAAGTAAAAGGAGGTAAATAAACTACAAATAATTTTTTACAAGAATTTAAAGGAAAAGAAAATAATTATTAAATTAATAATCGTGTTATACAAAGCAATGATTAAAAAGTACACAATGTTTAAACACTGTTCGTTGGAGTTTGTTTGTTTATTTTATTTTTTATATGAAAACAGCTGTCAATTTTCTCTTAAAAGTACAGCATGTATCAAAGAGTATATCGGAATCCATTAAAATTTGATTTTAAAAGTTCGTTACAGTACAAATAATTTGAAGCACGAAATTACTACATTGACAGCGAAATTTAACTTTTAATTGTTAAAATTATATAGTATAACAGTGCAAGTAAATTATAACAACAAAAAATAACAAGTAACTGCAATACATACATATACAAACCAATAATGATACTGAAGATATAACATATAATAACATAAATCATACGAATGGCATATACAATTTCTTCGTTTTTGACTCGCCCTGTATTCATCCGTGAAATTTGAAGTTAGCAACACGTCCCGGATAAACAGGGGTGTCCCAAATGCAAAATTCAACATCTGTCGCCGATATCCACAGAGCAGTTTCCCCCCATAAGTTCACAATTATCCCGCAATTACACGGCGGATTATGGCGCTGTTCACCCCTTTTTTTAATATCAAACCTTCCGTCCCTCGTGCATTATTTGTGAAGGATTCGAGTAATGACGATTTGAAAACAGATAAGGACGATTTAACGAGGAAAGTGTTTTTGTCAAAACGATCAAATTAGCTTTTAATATACGAAAATCGTTTGAAAATGGAACGGATGCACATTGGACGTAATTGGGGTAACTACAGCATGACAAAGCTAACTTTTTAGGCGGCCAAAAGAGGAATTTAAATAATCTGCATTTAAGGCGATGCAATGATATGAAATACCCCAAATAACATTGCCAAAAGGCGTGTTTTTATTTATAACATTTTTTTTTCAAAAATTACGTTATTATTAAGTTCTGAAAGTATTTCAGTTTTTATTATTGTGACCGCTATTTTGGCGTTTAAAGCCATTTTCAAACTGTCTGACTGCTTGAAAAATAGTTAGACAATTTTTTTTTAAAAGGCTTTCAACCCAGAAACAGCTGTCACAATAAATAAACAAAACTACAATACTCGCAAAACTTAATAATTAAATTATTTATTTTAAATTTAAAAAATATATATATATATTCCTATTATTTGGAGTTCTACGAATTAACCGCTATAACAATTAATAGTGTTTTATTTTATTCTGTGAATCTCAAATATTAAAATATTTTTGTTTATATTTTAAAATACTTAATTTTCCACATTGTACATTAAAACGAAATCCTCTGCAACAAGTAGAGATTTTTACATTTCAAATCATTTTCACAGACCAGACACTATATTTTTTTTCTAGGCTAATAAAAATTTTCCCCAAAAAATTTTTGTTAAAGGCACTATAATATTTTTTCAATTTATTGTAGCTCCTAAACCTCATTGTAATATTTAATCATTGAAGTAATTAATCTTGTTATTTTATTTGTCTTTTTCTTCATTTGAAATTAGTTAATATTGTCTTCTTCAATGATTAAATATTACAGTGATGTTTATAAACTTCAATAAGTTAATGCAATAAATTGAATATTCTTTCTAGGCTTGCAGAAAAGTTAATAGATTCCCCATATAAATAAATAAAAATGGATGGGTATATCCGAGACACTATCTAGATTGCAAATATATTCGGGTACAACTTTGCAATCATGCAAAAATATAGCACTAATATGGGAATTAATTTACGATCTCTTAAGTATGATATCGATAAAAATGACGTAAAAATAAGCGTTGTCTCGGTAAGACAGAGGTCCTGGGTTCGATTCCCAGATCTGACCAATACCTTTATATTTTCTGTGTTTTTTTTTCTGTTGTGTGCGTCATTTGATATTTGTTAATATTATCTTTTTCCACAATATTTCTAAGCGATCAAATTTACAAACAAAAAACACACAATTTTCCAAAATTTTCCAATGCATCGTTCTGAAATTATAAAGAATATTAAAAAAATATACGAAAAAAGCTGTTTATTTTGGGCGGCTAATTCAAAATTTTTAAGGCGATGCAATGGGAAGTAATGCAAAATCATGTGTTTTCGGTTTGAGAATTTGATGGCCTAGAAATATCATAAATGATTTAATTAAGAACTGCAAGTAGAACACACTCCGGCCTTTCGTCTAACTGTCCATTTGTTTGGTGTGTCTTTTTATAAGCCTAGAAGAAAAATAAAGTATCAGACCCAAAATGTTTAAAGCGCAAAATCTCCTACTTACGAACCCCTTTCCCGATATTGTCGTATTGTTCACTCTGGCAAATTAAGTTTTTTTTTAGAATATGACCCAAAAACATTTTAATAATTATGTATGAGTTTTACAAAATAAAATAAAACACGCATTTTTGTGTTTTTGCGTAAATCGAAACATGCGGCCGGTGTTAAAAGAGAATTTCAACCTTGTCGCCAACTGCATAAGAAACGCGTGATCGTTGGAATTTAATCAAGTGGATCGCCTTAAGACATTCCATTGACCTCTCTGAAATTTAGATGTCAAAAATGCGTGAAGTATCGACATCAGTTACCTTTCAAATCGGTTCAGATCAAACTTCTTTGGTATATCTGTTCGTTGGCAACAGAGGTGTTCATTATATACAAAATCAACCGAAATACGACCCCCTTCAGAATTTGCATCAAAATTTCTCAGCATAATTATTATCCGCAATTAGTGTACGGATAATGACTGCCGATTGAATTTATTTCCGGTGATAGGGATCACATTCTGTACAGGGGCAGGGCCGGCGCGTCCATATATGTGAAATTTGTGCAATTTATACAGGCGCCCGAACACAAAGGCGGCCGCAGGCCACTCATAGATTCACCTATCTAGTAAAAATCTAAAAAAATTGAAATGTTCCTAATTTTTTTGTTATGGAATAAAGTTATGAAGATGTGAATTATTGCTTGTCGTTTGGGTTCCATAATTGATTGGACAGCGAAACTAATGCTTTGTGACGATTATTAATATCTCTAAACAATGAAACATTCATTTAAAAATTTTATTTCATTCCAAACATTTTTTTAAAGTAACTAAATAATAAAGTTCTTAAGTAGGTACCTCCTTGTGTTTTCCATTTTGAAAATATTCTACCCAAACGAACCTTCTTCTTTTGAATATGTAATCTGCGACTAACCAGAGGGGTATACATATGGGTTAATCTCAATACAACGTGGAGGTTTCAATGTTTTCCATATTATTTTTAAAGCGTTATAGCAACAGTTCGACATATTGGATTTCATTCAATATGTAGAACTGTTGCTATATTCACTACTCTCTAAACCTTCCCGGCACTAATAAAAACAAACTGTACTATTTTCAGCGAAACCGGTAGAGTAATTTTCGAGAAAATCAAGGACGGACAGACAAACATACATTTTTATATATAAGGAAGAGATTAAGATTAAACTTAAACACATCTCAACTGAGAGAAGTGTCAGGAAACATCTGCAGACGCGCGTTTATTAAAAAAATATATTGTAAAAAAATCTTCTTAATTCACGTCATCTCATATTTATATGTATAATCTAAGGAAGTGGTTATTAGATATGATTTATTTTGATGTCTGATCTTGTGTTTATAGTTGAAGCTTTTTTTTTATTCTAACTCGTGTATTTTGACGGCCTCCGTGGTTGAGTGGTTATGATGCTCGAATGCGAATCCGGAGGTCGCGGGTTCAAATCCTGGCGTACGTAAGTAAATTTTATTGTTTAATTTGTGTTATTTCACAATTTATTAATTAAAAATAATATGTAGTATATTTGCAGCATATTCCAGAGTGTTAGATACTTTCAGTATCACCCTAGTGAAAGATCACCATTCAGAATCGAAACTTTGCTTGAAATGGCTTTAGCCGTGTTTGGTGACCAGATCTAAATAGCCATGTACTTCCCCCCCCACCTTCCTCGTCCTCATCTCTTTCCAGCTGTTAGGACCCTTGTGAGATACTAACATTTAAAAAAATGTGCATCTAAATCTATTGTATTAACGTATCTTAACACTACTTGTTTTTTTGTCTATTTTATTTTTTAAACATATACTATTACGATTGTTTATAGATTATAATCATATTTGATCTGTTTTCTGTCATCAAAAATGTATTCCTGTACCAAATTATATATACATGTCGTCAATATACCTGCTAATAAACTGAAAAAGCAGTTTATCAGTTTTTTACTGTTAATAAAAAATATATACACATATTCTTAGAAAAATAGCCTAAATTTTAAAGGCATCATTTTACATACATCAAATGAATGCAAAAAAAACATTAAAAAAAATTATTATTTGATAGAAGTGGCATTTTTAATTTCTGCACGCAGGCGGTGGCGTCCCTCGCGGCGCCCCTGTACGAGTATACAGGTGACCCGTTACCTCATTAGTAAAACCCAATTAAAACCGCAGAGAATAAGGGAAGGTTGATTCAAGCATCCATGCATTGGTTTATAGTTCCGTTCTAAAGGATCTGCCAGACTCACTGATCATAAAATTCATAGAGCGTCATGAGCGATCTGCTTCCATGGCAAAAAAGAACATTGAAGAAAATATAAGAAACATAACTAACCCAACCTAAAATAACCTAACCTAACACATTTGAAGATAAAATTAACAAATCTCAAACGAAACATGAAACAGAAAATCACAGAAAATAAAAAAGGTAACAGTCGCATCTCAAACTAACGAGGCCAGCGCTCTACCAACTAAGTTAATGCCACTTAATTGCTTTCCTTTATTTTTAACGAATATTTCAATTTAAGAAGTATTATTTTTATAATTTCTTCAGAAGATTGGTATTCAGTTTGTGGCGTCATTATTAATAAATTAATTAAAAAATACTTTGTTATCACCACCTTATTAATATATATATTTTATAGTTATTTTGTTTTATTTTAATACATAAAACAGGCAATATGCCCAAAACTTACATGCGTGTTTAAAAAGCAATAATAATTAATAAGTATAATAAACAACAATTATTAATCTGGCAAAAATGATACTAAAGCAAATGACAAACAAGCGAAAGATCGAAAATAGTATGTGTATAAACTAACTCCTTATTGTCACCTGTGCTGGTGGTACACTGTTTTGGTACTTAATAAAGGGGATCATCACATTATCGGTGTGATATTAATGGTAAAACTTTGTTTTAAATTGATTAATTGTGTCATTAAAAATGTCTATTTTATTATTAGAGCTATGCGTAGTATTGTAATTTCTTAATATCCGCGGTAAAAGAGAGAAATATTCCGTATTTGTATGATAGGTTTCAATATAAAAAAATATCTTCTCCTAGATTTATTAAATCAGTTCATTCATTCATTTACCAATCAATCAATAAATCATTCAAACATTCGATAAATCTATCAATCTATCAATCTATCAATCTATCAATCTATCAATCTATCAATCTATCAATCTATCAATCTATCAATATATCAATCTATCAATCTATCAATCTATCAATCTATCAATCTATCAATCTATCAATCTATCAATCTATCAATCTATCAATCTATCAATCTATCAATCTATCAATCTATCAATCTATCAATCTATCAATCTATAATCTATCAATCTATCAATCTATCAATATATCAATCTATCAATCTATCAATCTATCATTCTATCAATCTATCAATCTATCAACCGATCAATCGACCACTGGATCAATAGATCAATCAATCGATCAATCAATCAATCAACCAGTCAGTCAGTCAAACAATCGATCAAAATACATAATACTTGTAATACTAATAATATAATCATACTGTCAACTTACAGCCATTTGATCGACTCGGTTGGTTGCAGGAGCAATGCGAAAATTGTAACGAAAACAAATGAAAAAAGTTCACTCTTTTTACAGAAGAACATTTTTAAAATCACATAACTTAGTATTATATAACAACTTTCAAAGCATTTGAATTTTGTTTTTTTTATTACATTATCGTTTGACTAAGTGAATTGAAAACACAATTATTTTTTTAAATTATCTTTAAACCAAAAACCGTTAATTTTTTAATGCAGTGAATTTAGGTGTAGGATTTTTTTTATAATGTATTCGGTACAACTATTATAATAATTTTTACACGAGTTATTGATATTTAAACGATCTTCATTTTCACTTAAGACAGAATCAAAATACTTATTAATTTAACACCAAATTATTTTTTTTAAATCACACCAAAATACGATCACAAAAAATAGCATCTGTAATTTAATTTAGTTCGTTTTGAACAGTTTTTCCTTTTTTAATGGTATTAGGTATAATTATAAAAAAATGCTTTATTTTAAGTGCTTTTTTAACGTTTTTAATATTTTACGTTACTGTTTTGTATTTCGTAAGTGAGATCAAATATTACACTGAGGGACAGTGTTAACCAACCGACGAATGAACTGTGAATGAGGGGTAAAGAGAGATGGATCGGGGATTTCCTGTATCCCAGGGGTAACCAACTTCTACGTGGTTGGGGTCGATTTGGGGGGAGTAGAGATGGGGTATCTAGCTACCTACTAAACAATGAGCTGCTCATACGTAGTAATTTTTATTTTTAAAGGTAACATGTAGCTAAACAATAATATGTAGACAATATTTCTCATTACTATGGCAATACCAAGCTGGTAACAATGTCTTTAAATTATGTTCCTCACTTAAGTCGTTCTTACACGATACTTTTTTTTCGTAGAGTTTCCATAGAAAAAGACAACTCATGAGCAATATGGATGAATTAAAGTATCATGTAAGAACGTTTTAAGTTGGTTTCAGACGATACTTTTTCACATCCAGATTCCATAAGGGTTGTCTTTTTCTATAGAATTGGCCATAGAAAAATACAACCCATATGGAATCTCGATGAAAAAGGGTATCGTTTTTCTGTGGAATTTTCTATATAATTAGCCATACAAAAAAGCCATCGATATGGAATATGGATGAAAAAAATATCGTCTAAAACCTGCTTTACTCACGTTACAAAAAAAAACACATTCGAATTTAAGGCGATGCAAATGGGAAGTAACGAAAAATCATGTGTTTTCGGTTTGAGATTTTGTTGGCCTAGAAATATCATAGAAGATTTAATTAAATACTGCAAGTAGAACACACCTTGACCTTTCGTTTAACCCTGCATTTTTTGGTGTGTCTTTTTATTAACCTGGAAAAAAATAAAGTATCAGATATTAAAAAAATGTTTAAAGCGCAAACTCTTCTACTTACGAACCCCTTTTCCGATATTGTCGTATTGTTCATTGTGGTAAATTAAGTTTTTTTAGAATATGACCGTAAAATATTTTAATGATTATGTCTGAGCTTTACAGAATAGAATTTTGGTGATGGTTTTTTTGCGTAAATCGAAACATGCGGCCGATGTTAAGCGGGAATCTCAACCTTGTCGCCACCTGCATAAGGAGCGCGTGATTTAGTTATAATTTTAGCCGGTGGATCGCCTTAACAGTTCGTTTTAAAGAAACAGTTTCAAGGGAGTTTGTGGTTTAACTATCACAGTTTAATTACAAATTATAGGTGAATCACACGTACTTAACACGTGTAGTTTATTATAGTTCACTTTACACTTGCAGTTTACTATAATTTTTAGAACTTAAACAACTTTTTTTCATCTCATTTCGGACTTTAGTGCATTGGTACTTCACAAACATCGTAATTTCGTTAATTCTTAATAATGTTTAAAGTCAATACTTAGATTAATATTGATTTTTTCTTTCGTTACAACTACGCAAATAACGATATTTTTAATGAATGTCATTCAATCTATGGTAGGAGCTGTCATCCGAGCAAAAAGTCTACCTAAAGATAAGGACAACGTCTTATCCATAAAAAAATCCAGAATAGGCCTCCAGATCAAGAATAGCCTAGATATTTCCCAACCTTCCTCTTTCCCATCGCCTTCCCTTCCCTTTGACCTTACAACAATTAAGTATGCCATAGTCCCACTGGCTGCGGACCGCGAAACAAATAATACCTACAGATGCCCTAACACGCAAGGGGAAGAAACCAAAATAAGGAGGGCGAGGGGCGAGATAGGCGTGCGGCAAAATCAAGTAAAACAGCAAATAAGTAAAAAGGTTTGGGCTTGTTTACAATAACTGAATATTTTGTCAGAGTATCTCGTTTGACCGTTATTATAATTTCCTTACAAATGGGTGTCACGTGAACTTTGCCTCCAGGCGTCGAAATGGTACTTAGGGCAAGTCTTTGATTCTAACGTTAGTGCTGCGGACAGTTGGAACTCTTATGATGTATTCACATAAAAAAATTAAGTTGTTGTGTCGTTGCTAAGATTACCAAAAGTGACTTTACAGCAAACGTAAGAGATATTGCTAAATAAATACAGCTTATTCACACTCTGTTTAAACAGTGGTGGGGTAATTTTGAATATGAACCCGCAAATGTGTTTGGCAATATTGAAAACAGTTGACGAAAGAGTCTATTCAGTTCATACAGTCAAATCCTTTGCACAAACATACGAGAGTATGTAGCAGTGACGTGCGCGGCTTTTAGTCGTTTACCTAAGAAAAACTAAGATAGCAAATGTGTTTTTTTTTCATTAATGTGTAGATTGTGGTGTAGTGTGTATTTATCTTAGGGTAACAATATATATTTATATTATTATTATATTATTTATATATAGGTATATTATTACTCTAAGATATTTATATATGTAGAGGTGATAACGTGTTGCGCGCGTTAACCCTCTTAGGGCCGGTATTTCAATATAATAATAATGACTATTATTAGTGTACTTAATGTGATTTTCGGCGTTGAGTTTTGGTGTAGCCGTCAAGTACGGGATACCAATAACTATTTAAGCCTACCTTTGTTGTTCCAATTAATATTAATGGGTTTTTTGTGGATTTCAATTGCTCCTACCTATTTAGTACTTAATAAAACAAACACTTTGTTTTGAACCACTAATTTAATTTAAATACATCACAAACCGGTTTCGCTTATCGGAAGCTTTGCCGTGATAAAAATTAAATCTAAACAAAAATATATGGAGTGATATATATAGGTGCGATACAAAATATAATAAAAGGGAGACAAAACATAAAATGAAACAATGGAATAGTGAGAGAGACTATATATTTTGTCTTCTTCTGATTATACTTTGTATATCTCACCTGTTTGCTCATTCTATGTATTTTTGTTTAATTTTAAATTTTACTCTGATAAAGCTTGAGATAAGCGAAACCGGTTGATGTTGTATTTAAAATAAGTTGGTGGTTTAAAACAAACGGTTTGCTTTATTTAATAAAAAAAAAAGTTTTTGCTTTATACGGAAATACCTTTTTATTAATTTGAAACACCAACAACTAATAGATTGGAATTTTATTGTAGAAATTTATTATTTTGGAGCCACAGAATGTCATTACTACGGCAACAACAAACTACTCAGTTCGTCTTTAAATGTGTTATTCACATTCAAATGTGTTAACATAATATTCGCTTTTGGCAGTTTGTTTGAAAGAAACAAGTAAAAACATCATAATTCTTTTTTTTATATAAATAATTTTAATCCCTGAATTTGATTTTATTTTTTCTTATTAATCCAACATCTAATACATGGTTATTTTAATACATAAAATTTCATAAATACCTAAACAAAAACAGCATTTTTATGCATTTATTTTCCTTGCAAAGCGTTAAATAATAAAAAAGTATTAAACAAAAAATTATCTTAGAATATGATGTAGAATCATTCCTTTCGGAGAGTACCACTAATTTATGAACACCGTTTGATTAAACTAAAAGATTGTGAACTTGGCCAATTGTGTTTTTTTTAAACTTACTTTGATTTTCCTATGAACCATCTTTTTATTGTCATTCAAAATTTTTAAAACAATAGACGCTTTTATTTTTTCTAATTTCATTCAGTATCTAGCATCATATCAGTTCACCTTTTTCGTTCATCAGGTTAACGGATTAACAAATTAACAGCGGGTTGACGGAATCGACGAAGGTTGGGTTAGTATGGTGGTAGGGGTAGGGGTAGGGTAGGAGTAGGGGTAGGAGTAACACATCTCAACCTCAAAACTTTCCTCCAAACCATTCGTAACCCCAGGAAACGTCGAGTACTTCAGCTAGTATGCTATAAACAACTTATGACGAAACATGTTCTAACATCAACAGTCTATTAAAAAAATCACTGTTTTGAAAGAGCTAATATCAAAAGAAATATTTAATTTATTTACATTGAACCGTACGCCACTGGAATTTGGGTGCATTTTGTGTAATGTTAGCTGACACCCGATATTGCACAGACCACTTGATAGATACATTCCACACAGCCTCCCCAAAGATGACAAAGGGAAAACCTAAGGGTAAAATACTTATAAAAAAACGCAAAAACTTGTAAAACTAAAAAACTAAAACGTAACGCAAAAACTAAAAAAACGCAAAAACTACCATAAAAATTCAGATTTAAAACAAATCTCTTATAAAAATTAGTGGAACAAATTTTGAAAAAAAATCAGAGCTTCCTCGTCCAAAAAACTGTCGTGTGCTGTCTGACAAAGTAAAATGTAGACCAAGAGGAGGGGTGCTGCAATCTTTAAATTTCTTTATGGCATCACCAAGATGGTTCAAAGGTAAAAGGATGTAACTTTAAGACGGTCCAGGTGAATATTTTTCAAAATATGTATACATGGAGTTCAAAAGTGATACTTTCCGAAAGATTTGTAAGCGAGATAATTGCAGGTGTTTTTTTAAACATGATAGTAGTAGTAGATATACATATTACATCTTACGCGTCGGTTCAGCATTGCTATACCAATTAAGTTAAGTCAGTCTTAATCCCGGTTTAATGCCGGATTAACCGTAAGCCATGGTAATAAGTCAAGTTTTCCCTATTCCGATCTTAAGCGCCGCGCAATATACTCGTATACACCGCGTTTATAAGTCGGAGGAAATTATACCGTTTATATACAATAAACCTTTTTTTTAATGTCGAATCTAAATAAAAATAAAATAGGTAAGCAGGAATGTGGAAGTAAATAGTAACTTTTTTATGTGTGTGCCACACAAGAGTCCCAACTGCTCCCAACCGTCTGGAGCCAGTGAGACTATGGAGCCCCCAATTGTACATATTTATGCAGAAATCGTCCAACCCAAAAAAAAATGTTGAAGAAAAGGCGTTTGTAAATTTGAAAACGTAAAAGCAAATTACGGCATTTGTGGAGTGATTATGAGTTTTTTATATTGTTATTGCATTTGGAGCTTGGATGTTTTTAGCATATAAAGTTCTCGTATTTATCTGTAGGGAAACATGATAAAGTCGATTTGGCAATTTGTGGATTGGACGCTTTCTGCATAACTACGTTTAATTTGAGCGTGTCGTGTGGCTGAAGGTAAGGTGTGGCTGTTGTGGGGAGGGGAAGACGATGGGGAAGGGGAAAGTTGGGAAGTGTCTGGCTATTCAGATCTGATCACTAAACACGATTAAAGCCATTTAAATCAACGTTTCGATTCTGAATGGTGGTCTTTCACCAGGGCGATACTGAAAGTATCTCCCACCCTGGAACGTGCCTCAAAATAAACTATATATTATATTAAATTAAAAAATTGTGAAATAACACAATTTAATCAAATAAAATTTACTTTTACCTGACCTCCTTTGACCCCCAGAATCATAGCTGAGGATCGTAACTACTCAACCACGGAGGCCGCCAAATACTTATATAGTTTTTCCAGTCAAATGACATTTGGGACACACATTCGGGACTCAAACATAACCTCACATTTGAAGATGTACTCGAATTGTTCCAAAATCGGCAAAACTCGATATTGCAAGTCATGAAAAATTTTGTTCCATTTTAATAAATTTCTGCATTTACTTGACAAACTTCAGGTAGGAACTGACATACCTACACCGCTGTAGGTAGGTATTACGTAGCCTCCGCATATGTTCGTATTA
This sequence comes from Halesus radiatus, assembly GCA_022606495.2. Taxonomy (NCBI): domain Eukaryota; kingdom Metazoa; phylum Arthropoda; class Insecta; order Trichoptera; family Limnephilidae; genus Halesus; species Halesus radiatus. The sequence goes on from JAHDVE020000424.1 coordinate 32,554, forward strand.
TAATCTCTCTCGGCCGAACTAATGAAGACCGGACTACATTTCTCATTACCGGGGAAAGCTATTGCGCCTGTAATCCGGGATTACGGCGGCGTATCAAATATCATACTTCATAAATAATACATGCAAAGTTCCTACCCCCGTGTTGTGGTGTATTGACCGACAGTTCTAGAGCCGGGGGAACTGTTTCTCGCCCGTCAATAATGACGGAGGAATTATTATTATTACGAATATTCATTGCTAGTTATTACCAGTGGCGGTTCGTGGCCTATCTCATTGGGAGTTCAATAGTAAATTTTAAAAAAAAGTGAGAAAGAAGAATCTTTTATTTATTTATTTAATATCAACAGTATAAATATACCACAAACAATAATTATATGTCACAGTTAACTACTAGCACAAAATATATTTTTTAAATAACTATTAAATGTGGCATTGGGTCGTACAATGACATCAGAGAGTATATAAAGAATAAAAGTTCATGAAGGATATAACAGTAAAAGATATGCGTACATATAAAACATATAGTAAACATAGGTTAAATTAATATTGATTGAAAAGATATGATAGTATAGCCTCCTTGTACTTACCTTCCGTGCAGTTAAATAGATCCCCCACATCTGCGTCTATTACTAACTTCATGTAATCTAGGTACAAGCGAGTGTTTGTAATGCTCAGTCCTGGTGCTGTTACAAATGTAAAATAATTGTTTAAATAAACAAGATTTTGGAAAGAGTTGCTCTCGTAGGTATATGGGATTGAATGAGGTTAATTAAATCAGAGCTGTCTATACTACCATTTACAATTTTGAACATGAACACGAATATCAAGTCGAAAATAATGCTTTTATCTGAGAATTTTTGTAAATTTATTTCTTTCATCGGGTTATTATAGTTAATGCTTTCAATGGGAATACAGAGTATATAAAAATCTTTTATATGAAAAATACTATGTTCCTTTTTTCCATATTATATATATATTTTTTTTCCTAGATCTAAAGGAATTTCATCATATCACTGCACCAGAAATTACCGACCTAATAACAAGAAACCATTCTGTTACGTTTCTCTCGGTTTTGAATATCGATTTAGATACATAATTTGCTCTTGGGGACTATTTGACTGTTCTTCACTGAATTGGATTGCTTTCGGGAAAAATTTTATTAAAGTATTTATAAATGGGATGATTCCTACATGGGATACTTTTTAATGGCTACTATAATAAAGGGGTACTGGTGACGTATTGTCTAGTCAAGGTTAAGGAAAACAATAGCCAGGAATTCCAGAAGTAGGTAGATAGATGGGTAGGTATATGACAATTCGGCGATTCATTCAAACTTTCGTGGCTAATGAATGTTATAGTATCGTAGGTTACAAAAAATAGTTTTGAATACGAAAATCACAAATTACGTAAAAATGTACGATATTCAGTATTAACTTATTTTGATCACAGAAAAAAAATGTTGAACCTTTCAAAATACTATTCTGTACAAATTTGTTATAACAAAGCTTCTAATAGCTGCGCACACGGTCGCCTTGTAGATTCCAAAGGATTGCACGCTTCGCACGGTTTCCCGCCGAAGCCCCACGAGAATAACAATGTATGAACTATTCCTTGGGACGGAATGCCCCATAGACACTGAATTCATAATGCACATATGGAAATCATTTGGGACTCGCTCTCGGGCAGTATTATCTATACGGAAGAATAGATTTTTCAGTAACAAATATGAATGTAAAAAATTAATGTAAAATTACGATACATGTTTGTTTTATTTTCTTATCTTTTTATGGAAGTTCCCTGCACAAAGGCACTTTAGAGAAAACCGCCACTGGTCATTTTAGCTGGGTTCAAAAACATCATGATGTTTATTTTATAGAGGAGAACAGATGTTAAAAAAACAATTTAAATAAGGATGAAAATGATCTCTCTAAAGCTGATGTTGCCGCATGCAGGGCCGGATTTCCGCATAGGCCAACAAGCCAGTGCCTAGGGCCCCAACCTTGGAGGGGCTCTAGGCACCAGCCAGGAGAGCTATTCTGGTTCGCTTTAAGAAAAAACCCTTATCATTTTCCTTAGGCTTATGGATTTTTTCCTTAAGAGAAACGACTGCTCGGCCTGTTTCATACAAAACTTAATTTGGGATTTGAGGCCAAAATACCCACCCAAACTGTGTGATTTTTTTAAATAAAGGCATAGTAAATATCTAGTACGGATTAGAAGTATTTTATGTATTTTTGTTTTAAAATAAAGAAATATTTTTTAATGATTTAAGTGGCAACTTCTGATATTATTTGCGGGTTAGTGGTATTTTTTAGTCATATTTATGTAAATATGATTACATAAAATAAAATAAAACAAAACGTTTAAAAAAAAAAACGTTTTTTGGGGTTGATATTTTAAATTAGGTACGGCAAATTTGTGTTCCAATGTAAATTAGTCGTTTTAATTTAAATTTAAGCCATCATAAGGCTGATCTTAAGACTTTTTATTTTATAATTCATAATATTTTCATAGTATCACCATAACCCCCAAATAATTGCAAAAGTTGTTTCTAAAATCGTGAAAAATCGATTTACTTAATTAGCCTATATTTCATAACTTAAAACAAAAATGTGAAAAAATACTTCTAATCCGTACTAGATATTTGATAAAAAAAAGATCATTCGGTTTGAGAGAGAATTTTGGCCTATAATCCTTGAATATTTGAAAACACGAATTTATGAAATATCTTCAAATGACACAAGGTTTGAACCAAAATTTAAAATAATTTATTGCATTATATTTCAATCAATTTTTATTATTATAGTTTCAAATAGCATAAATACGCCTTTTAACGAAGAATTACGTTTAGTAAAAAGGTACCTAACTCACTAGATAGTAATGACCTTTTTATTGTGTCACCCGATTTGCCGCCGTCTACCATTGTGCATTGTTTTTACTTGTTAACTTATAATTAACATGGTTTTAGAATTGAAATGAAAACACTTTTGTACTTTGCTCCAATTATTTATTTTCACCAGGACCGGTTTCATCCTACTACGGACATTTTCAGACTGGTCAGTTGTTACATTGTTAACTTACATAATATTAAGTTTATATCTTGTTAAAACTAAGCAAATATTGATATTTTTAATGAATGCCATTCGCTGAATTACAGCTGACAGCTGTCATTCGAGAGAACCGGAACCGCAGTTAAGCTTTTAACCCTAATGAAAAAGATAAGGAATCTTCCTTAAAAAGAATGGGAATTGTGCTCCAGGTGCTGTTATTTTTAATGTAATATAAACTTTATTGTCATCTTTGGGGATGCTGTGAAAATGGTAGGTACACATTGAGGATACATAGTTCTTAAAATAATATATCATATTTTTATATAGCCCTCACCTCGCCCTATATAACGCCCTGGTTAGGTGCGTTATATGGATAGAAATGGATAGTTACCGCAGAGCCAGAATTGGCTATCGGTTGGCACCTTCAAAAGATCAGAAATTAAAAAGAATTCGCTAGCCACCCTCCTGCTCGATTACATTGAAATGTCATAGATTTAGAAAAAAATTGTGACATCTACATGGGTGCATATTTATTTTATTAAATTACCCAAAAGGGGGCCCTGACTAACTACCCCCGGGGGCCCTGAGTCTCCGGGCCTGGCTGCATAAGCAGTTAACAATTGCTCACAAAGTTGTTTTTTTTTTAACGGCCAACAGTTGTCATTAATGGTCAGAGATTTTCACCAAATATATTTTATGTACAAATATTATTTTCAACATATTTTACAATGCGACTTGACGGTGACATCTTGCAAAATATTGAATAAAAAAGTTTCAAAATAAAATTCTGTTTCAGAAATACAGTTTCATACAATACGACATGTTTAAATATACGTACAATATGTGCTACATAATTATATTATTGTATGGTTTACATTACCTACCTCACTAGTTGAAACCTGTTCTGAGATAGGTTAGATTATTATGTAATTATCTTAGAATATGATGTAGAATCACCTCCTTTCGGAAAGTACCACAATTTCTGAACACCTTTGTAGTGAAACATATGCACTTAGACCATAGCATTTTTTAAATTTACTTTGATTTTCCTATGAGCCGTCTTTCTGTTGCCATTTAAAACCTTTTAAACAATCGCAGCGCCCTCAATTTTTGTCTACTTTTAAATGTCAGACTGCACTTATGTTTTCTACCTTCTGCTTGTTTGTCTTTAACTTTAGTTTAATTTTCACCCAGACGATTATTGTTGCCTTGACTGTGCACAAAGTAAGGTCAATTTTTCCTTTTTAATTGGCTGTGCCTGGCCTGCAATAGGAGGCCGCTGGAATAGTGTAGGGCTGGGACGCTCGGAGGCGCCTTGAAGAAGTGAGGGGTTCCTGACCCGATTAGAAAAGGAACATGATAGTGATAATACAATTAAACATCGAATAATTTTATACTTTTAATATTTTGATGAAGATAACCGAATACATATTTTAAAAAGAGAATTATTTAAAAAAATTAACTTGTTGGATTTTTTCTGTATTACTGGTCTTTAAACACTTCCATAAACTCCGGCCACAGAATATGGAGATCTTCATTGGACAATGGCTCCGTTAAACGAAACTCGTTTGGGGTAAAAACCTCTTTGGGCCGTACCTCAAATGCCAAAAGGATCATAGGAAGATGCCTCACATTGCCAACACTTCCAGGGTGCTTTAGGCCAATCTCTTCTTCGAAAGAATGCTTCACGAACTTCAGGAATCTGTCGCAAAAATTCATGCAACGATCGGGAACCCAGAATTCCTGCAATAAATAATTAAAAATGAATATTAAACTGAATGGCTGTGTAAGACCAGTCTCTGAAAGACGCGGGTTAACTTCTCAACCATAAGAAGAAGAAGACCCTTCCTTTTATCTTCAAACGGCCTCCGTGGTTGAATAGTAACAATCCTCGGCTATGAATCCGAAGGTCGCGGGTACAAATTCCAGCGTGAGCAAGAAAATTTGATTAATTCGTGTTATTCCACAACATATTAATTAAAAATAATATATAGTATATTTGCGGCACGTATTTGTGAGTGATAGATACTTTAAGTATCGCCCTGGCGAAATGACCACCATTCAGAATCGAAACTGAAATATATTAGCTTTGTGATAAATCAATTATGACCTGGAGAATTTAATTTGTGAATAAGATTAGCGAAGACCCGACCCATTATTGTGATTTAATTAGGGGAGAGGGTAATATATTAGCGTTCATAGATGGCGCTGTCCATCAGACGGTTTCTAGGAGGGTATTATCCCGCTCTGAGTCAGTGGGCAGACAGAATATTGCGATAGAATAAGGAGCTTAGATTCCTGTATCTCCAATAGATTATACGGCAGTACTGTGAAACATGCTATTTAATAAATAACCAAGTGTTCGTTGTAAATGAGTTTTTATTAACAAGAAACATAATATACAACAGGAACGTGCTTGAAATTGCTTTGGTGATCAGATCTGAATGTCAGGTATTTCCCCATCTTACTCTTCCTATTTCCTTCCCCCCCTCACAACATATGTGATGAGCGAACACAGCAGCACAGGATCGATGCTTGCTACTGGCAACGCGTCATCCAATGACAGACATTCATATTTATTGATCATGAAAGTGAAGGCAGTAGCACTATTTAAGATGTATACTCAACGACAACCAGGAAGGAATGATCTTCTTTCCACTAGCTGGAATCTTGGGGAGAAAGAGATGGCATAGAGGAAGGTTGGTAAGTAGGCTATTCAGATCTGGTCACTAAACAGCATTTCAAGCAATGTTTCAATTCTGAATGGTGGTCTTTCACCAGAGCTATACTGAGAGTATTTACCACTCTGGAATGTGCCACTAATATACTCTATATAATATATCATATGAAATGAGATAAGTAAATTAAAATTAATTTATTTGTGCACATTAAGATTTCAACCTGCTGTCTCAGAATCTGAGCCGAAGCCGAGGATCTTTACTACTCGGCCACGGAGTTTGACCGGGAAATAAATAAGTAAATTTTTCTCACTTCGTTCTCTTTTGCAAGATCATCTGTTTTGTAATGTAGGACTTTTTCCACAATACCTAATTTGTCATTCCGGACTCCACACAGAATGGTCTTTACTCCAATGAAGGTCGCTTGTAGCCACCAATTTAAGCTTTTAGAAGTTCTGCAAAGTTAAAAGTTGAATAATAATATAAGTGGTACAGTAGGGTAAGTGGAAGAGGAGAAACTGCGTCGAAGAGGACTGGAGCAGAACGGGAAAGACTGACGACAAGAGGTGAACGGACCGAGGCGAGGAACCGCAGTCAGTGAAGAGCATTTGTAGAGGAGGCCAATTCCCACCCTGAAATGCAGCGCCGTGATGGTAGTCTTTGCAACAGTCCAGCTGCCGAAGGTTGAAATACCTGGCAATTCAAATCTAGCCACTGAACATAACATGTCATTTAGAATAATGTTTCTGTATGGTGCTTTGGAACAAGGCGCTAATATAATAGTTCATTTGATCTCCATAATAATATGGTGGGTAATTACTACAATCAGGTAACTCCGAAATCAGCATTTCAAGTTTCACGCAAATAGTGATGGGTAAATTCCCAGGAATTTTCATCTAAATGAGCAATATGTGGTGTCAGTATCATCTGGTGGCATCCTTGGTTGGGAGAGGAGAGGTCGACCACGGATGGAGAAGACTGTGAGCTTAGAATGGGTGAGAGACGGTGAGGGTTGACAAATTTGGAAAAAATTAAAGGAAGCCTATATTTAAAGCTGGATGCCAAATGGCGCATTAAGAATATGTGAAATAACCTATATAAATTACATTATATTTTTCCACCTTCGAGTTCAGTATCAAGGGGCATACCGTTCTGCCACTGAAGTTGTTGAATTAAATTATTTTTAAAATATGATTTTTTTTCTTATTTTTGATATTAACGATTGTGACATCTTGCTATGCTGTTTTCTTTGCTGTTTTGTGCACAATTTGAGATTGGTAACTTTAGCCTCAATGGGAACAGCCACCAAGACTAGCCTCGACGGAAACAGCCACCAAAAATAGCCTTAACGGAAACAACCACCAATTTGAGTTGGTGACTTTAGACTCAACGGGAACAACCACCGATATGAGATTGATGACTTTAGACTCAACGGGAACAGCCACCAATATGAGATTGATGACTTTAGACTCAACGGGAACAGCCACCAACTTGAATTTGGTGACTTTAGCCTTAACGGGAATAGCCACCAATTTGATACTGGTGACTGGAATCAACCCCAATAATAAAATACAATTGGAAAATTTGAAAACTATTTAAAATTTACAACCATAAACGACGAAAATAATTATTCAGTTTTTGCAGATTTTAACCATTTTTCCAGTTAAAATGTTTTATTTTATTTTATTTTATTTTATTTAGAACAAACAAAAAAAGCAACATGATTCTAATAAGATTCTAATTAGAAGACGGTAGCCATGAAAATTAACCCATAAGTGGCGCGTGGTGAAAAAACTCTCATAACAGCTCTCGTAAACAGATTTTGTACTTATTTGAGCGAACTGTCTATTCTCCTGCCAAATCTCAGTCTGAATGTAGGAAGGTGCTGCGACGTATGAGGCTTGGCGGTGAATAGAATGAGGGGGTAAGTGTTGGTGGTGACTGGATAATTCAAGACACATGAAAGAACACACTTTTTAAAAGTGATAGTCATTAAAAGTAAGAAAAAACAACTTGCCTGAAAACCTAACCTAACCGAATTAAGCATTTTAAAAATGTTTTTTAAAAGTTGGTTAGGTTATGTTAGATTAGATTTTGGGGCTAGTTTTTTAATTTTTTTATCGTACTTTAATGAGTTGTATCACTTTTAAAAAGTGCGCGAATTCATGCGTGAGTTGAATTGTCATTTATGGCATGGGTCACGGGGACCTGAGACGCTACTTAAGGGCTAAGTTAAGATAAAGAACAGCTCTCAACCTCAAAAAGTTTGGGAACCCTCGAACTAAGACTATCCATAAGATCTTTCGACTCCTAGGCCCCGGACAACCAATGAAAATGATTTATCTGCTCAAGAATTTCGATATTGGAAAATGTTTGATCAATTTCAACAGATGTAGGGAATTATTCAACTTATTTGCGGTACACGCACACGCCCGCAATCTTCTCTGGGAACAACATTACGATTACCTGAAGACATTTTCTTGATAGTCATTGCATGTACTGGTGTTGGTATTTAATTTGGCAAAAGGCAGTTTCTTAATTTCCTCCAGGAAACCTGTGTTAGAGTGTTTGAGAGGGTGGAATCCCTCCTTCAGGAGAGTTCCCTCCGTGAGGAGCCCGCTCATCTGCGCAGTGTAGATCAGGCGATGCTTGTTCAGATATGTCTCAAATACACAGGCAAAATATGAATTCTCATCGACAGGAGCTTCCGTGTCTGGCTGCCTCGACGGATCATCTTAAAGATAGAGAAAACTTTTTGGTTAGCGCGGGACATTAAACACCATCTTCACAAACTTCTTCCCGACCTCTCCCTGCAGACTTTTAAGTTGCTTTCCCCAGGTTTGTCTAGGGAGGCCGGTTAGACATCTTCCCACCAATTGAATTGTCACCAGTACTTGGTGCAGAAGTCGGTCTTCTGACATTATACTACACTAGAGATATAATATAAACTCAACCACACCCAGTAGTAAATATTAAAGACCGGGATTGCACAAATTACGCCTGTAAAAGGTCTGCGTACAAAATGTAGATATTGACATTTGATACTGTCTTCACATTGCATTTTTGATGTTATCTTTACTCAGACCTAAACCTTCCCGTTACAAGAAAAACAATATTTGGGATATTCAAAAATACAAGTTATAATCTATTATATAAATAAGAATGTCACATGGGTGACAAACAGACGAACAAACACCGCGTTTGTTTGTATACAAATCTAGTTTTTTTCCGAGCTTGATGAAATTTTGCACTCTTAACCTTCAAAGCTCGAGGAAAGACCCTGTCTATATGAGATTTCGAAAAACCACACACTTTCTCAGAATCTTCCTTTCCCACCCCTTACCAGAATGTTGGTACTTCTTGATGAAACTTTGCACACTTGACATTCAAATAAAGAGGGAAAACTACTGGGTAGGGGTAGGGGTAGGGGTAGGGGTAGGGGTAAGGCTAGAGGTAGAAGTAACGCATAACCAACTCAATATTTCATTCCAACCCATTCATAACTTTTTCAACATTCATGATTTTTGATTTGAAATAACAATAATACCTGACAGCATGTACTGTTCAAATTTGTGACCCCAAGAACTTGAGAGTGACTTATTATTCGTCTTTGGCCAGTCCCCTGGATTTTCTGTTGGCCATAAGCGAGATATATACAAGACTCCTCGGAACAGAGTAGCAGTTACTCTGTAAGATGATTTTCTCTTGTATGGGGTACAAGTTAACTTCCGAAATATCCCCTGGTTTCCTACAAAAGGCACATCGTCCAGAGAAATCTCAGTAGAATCCAGCACATTTAAGCAATCTCTGTGATCCTTTAAAAAGAGTTGCATGAATTTTAATTTCGTATCAACGCTAGCGTATTTTTGAGCTAGATTTATATTATGGTTCAAGTCAAAATTCACAGGAACACCTTCGTAGGTAGAATTGATGTATTTCAGTTGGGAAAAATCATTGAGATATATTTGCTGCGGCCCGACGCTATAAAATCCGATCTTTTTCGGTTCGGAGAGTTTGGCGGGTCCGCTTTGACGTTCGCAGGTATTTGGATAAGTTTCTGACTCCATTTTTTACGTTTTGAAAAAAGAAACAATTTTGGGCTGATAAAAATCTTCGTGTCAACTTGACTATGGCTTGTACTTAGAACCACACTTATTAGAAACTAATTTCATAATATTTGTACACAAACTAAGTGTTTATAAAGAAACTCAATGTTAGAACTTTTGAGATGTGGGTAGTAGGAATATTGTTCGCGGGTTATTTTATTCCGAATGAGGTGTGGCCATCCGCAAAAATAAAAAACCTTTTGAATTATTCGGGAATCCGAAACAGCATTTTGGCAATAAACTTATAGTGCCTTCTCTACATGATGGGCCATCAGCTGGCCGGTGGGATGGTCTGATGCGCCTGCTAGTGGGTTTTTGTGCCAGAGCCGCAATTAAGGAGCCAAAGAGCCGCATGCGGCTCGGGAGCCGCACTTTGCCGACCACTGGTCTTGTCTACAGTGGTCGGAGCATATCGTGTCTGTAAATCGCGGGTGCCTTTCAAAGGTGCCTTCCTGAAGAATAAAGTTGTCTCATTCTCCATTCAGTTGCACACCCAATAGGCATTTTTGTGATCAATTTGTTTCACTTTCCGAGCCTTCGCCAAGAAAATAATTCCTCCATTGACAAACACTATTTAAAAACAACCATTTTAAATATGAGGGAAGCATTTCTCAGCAGGTTTCAAGAATTTAAAAACAGCAGAGCGACCTTAGCATATGTCAAAAACCCTCTTAATGCTACGATAACAAATTTGAAATTTTCTCCTTTCGGCATTGACATTGACAAAGTTACCACTTTGAAATACAAATCTTATACAGGCAATCGCATCGCTGTACGAGGGAAGCGTTGCATGTGTTAGGGAAAACGGTGATTTTACGAGGTGGTTTGACATCACAAAAGGTGTTAAGCAAGGCTGCGTAATGTCACCGTGGTTATTCAATCTATACATGGTTAATTGTATGCAAGAATTGGAAGAGGTGGGCCTGGGCGCGAAAATGAATAGTCTGCAAGTATGTTGTCTGTTGTATGCTGATGATGCGGTGCTGATTGCTAACAGGATGGAAGATCTACAGTCCCTCGTATCTAGGATGACCGAAGTATGTATGAAGAATGAGCTAATGATGAATGTAAATAAGTCCAAAGTCAGAGAGTACGAAAACAGTGTGCAATATAGTTGTGAATGATGAATACTTGGAGCAGGTCGATGAGTTTGTGCATTTGGGAAGTATGTTTACGAGAGATGGAAAGACTGATAGGGATATTGAAAGAAGGGTGAATGCAGGAAACTCCATTAACGGAGGACTGAACGCGGTTGGCGCAAACAAAAAGTTATCCAAGGAAGCGAAGCTAGCAGTTCACAATGGAGTGCTGATACCAACCCTGATGTATGGCAGTGAGGCATGGAACTGGCAGAGGAAGGATGAAAGTAGACCGAATGCTGTAGAAATGAGATCTCTGAGACGAATGTGTGGTAAAACCATGTATGATCGACTGAAAAATGTTGAGATTCGTAAAGAATGCGAGGCTGATGTAAGCGTAGTGAGCAAGATTAAGAAAGGGACGCTTAGATGGTTTGGGCATGTAGAGCGAATGAACGAAGAAAGGAGTGTAAGGAGAATATATGACGAATGTGAATGGAAGAAGAAGCCGGGGACGCCAAGGAAGACATGGCACGATCAAGTGAATCAAATACTTGAGTCGGGCCATGTCAGAAGTCGGAATAACAGAAGAGAATGTATGAGACGTTGTATGAATGTGAATGAAGCAAGAAGTGTATGCCAAGATCGAGTTGTTTGGCGGTCCGTCCTCTCTGCCTACTCCTGCGGGGAAACGGCGTGATGGTTAGTTAGTAAGTTAGTAGGTTAAACAGATTTGGCTCTCAAAAATTTTTTTAATCGTAATGTACATATTTGGCTCTTTGGCGAAAAAGTTTGCCGATCACTGGTCAGCTGATGGCCCATCAACGGCCATCATGTAGAGTGAACATTAGCGATTGCCGGCGAACCACTACACGATGGCGACTTTCAGTTCTACCACGGCCATATATCTCCGGTCTGACCTTGAAACTGAATAAAAGACACGGAAATCTCCATGGTTTTATATCATAGTAGCTTTGTAGACATCAAACTCGTAGCTCTGAGCCAATGAAATTGAGCTTTCAGCCCCGACATTTTTTTATAGATAAAATAATGTCGGGGCTGAAAGCTCAATTTCATTGGCTCAGAGCTAGGAGTTTGATGTCTCCTTCTCTACCGTAAGCGACTCGTGTAAAAGAAAGAGAGGCTATGCGCAAGGAAATTGCGAGGACGCCATTAACACGTAATACCCGGAGGTTCAAAATAAAACACATTCGGCGATGGTGGGTCCAGATTGACCCGGCTGAAATGATGAAATTAAAAGACTTTTTATGCATTTTTCGTTCATATCCTTACTTTTATATAATATTATGTAATTCCTCATAAACTCATAACATATCCCTTGTGTTTCTTGTATGAAGATGGAAGTTTTAGAAATTAGTATTCCGTAAATGTTGCGGTTCGTCGATATACAGTAGCGCGGGTACCCCGCGCGACAGCAAAAGGACGACTGACTCAATTGTGTCTCGAGACAGCCGCTGCCGGGTGCTGCTATGATGGTCAGGGGAATGAGGAGGGTAGTCCGGGAGGGGGGTAAAGACTCGTCCCAGGAAGTCAGTGGAAGCGAACATTTTTTATTATTTTTGATTGTATATTTATTAACATTTTCGGAAATCGACGGTGTGCATTTACAAGTATATCATGTATTATTTAAAATACCAGAAATAAAATAACTTATTTAATTCTTCCTTGTTGCTGTACCTCTAATAGAAAGATGTGTAAAAATAAACTAAATTAAATTTATAGCCGTATTACATGATGATTGCTTATGCAAATAATAGAAAATATTATATAATGGCGTTCTTATTTGAGTATTTAATTTACTGACACATTTATTTGTCACAATTAAAACCATTGAATGACATACATTTTAGTTAAAAATACTAAAACTTTTATTTTTCAACAAAACAAATTTAAATGAACAATTTTCATTAAAAAATTAAAGGAATCCGGAATTTGACAAGTCCATTTGCAACGGATTCACTCAGATTTCCTACATTAACTGCATTATCACTTCCATTTTCACTTTCAGATATTTCCTCTAGTAATATGTCTTCCGGATCACTTTCAAATTCTGGATTCAATGATTCGAATTCCAAGTCGCCATCATCACTGATCTCACTGTTAAGTAGCTTTTCAATCTCATTGTCAGCTAAATAATTTTGCCTTGCCATTGCGTTAGTACGGTACGAAATAAAAAAAAAAATCAAACAAAGTTATAAAAATATAATCATAATACTAGAAATGCGCCCGAATGGTTCACAACATCTGCGTGTTAAGGACTGCGAGAGACAAAGACGGAAAGATAGAGCGAGAGATATACTGTTTCGTCAGCTGCTCAAATTCAACTGAGACGAGATGGAGATTTTGCGTGTTTTATAGACAATTATTCTAATAACTTATTTAAAACGTGTCCGATTTTAATCATTTTTGAGTCGAGATGTGGGTAAATATTTGATAAAAGAATAGACAAGAGGAAATTAGCCTAAACGAAATATTTGCGGCAAAATCTTTTATTTAAAAAACACTGGGTCAAATCAGACCCATCACCGGAGTCGAGGTGTTAAACATGAGCTGTCAAACGTTCATATCGGGAACTAGTAAATACACATATTTTGAATTTGAAATATCTTGTATCCAAAATGTTACTTGCTAAAGTTCTTCGTAGTAAAATTATAAAGTCATGTTGTGTCAGAGGCTGCACAGAGAGATATTCTACTCGACATAGGTATCCGACCCACGTAAGTTCAAAGGAGAGTCGTTTTCCTGGATGAACATTAAATGGTTCGTTGGAAAAGTTCGCTTTGCCAATGCTTTCTTCCCAGCTTCGGAAAATATCAACCCTAATGAAAATAACACCAGTGATTGTGAGGAAAATACAGGTGCGAATTCTTCTTTATTTGTTCATACAATTTTGATGACCATAGTTACATCAAACAAGGTATAAATCTATTGCATCGGCCTACCTTATTCATTTAATGATTTAACCTGCATTTTCCACGATGTAGAAATGCCGACGACATAAAGCTCTTCAAAGTAATTAATGACAGAAATGATTGCAAATTGTTGGAGGAGAACTTTAATAACTTTTACGAAATTACATCTGTTTTATGTTAATTGACCAGTAATAATATTCCATGTTTTGTCCACAAACTTTTGATAATGTGTTAAATATATTAATTTCAGGCCAAAATGTCTTCCCAGGGTCCATCTGTTGCTGCCAAAGGGGTTCTAGAAGATTTTTAAGGTATATCTGGTATGAGGCATCTGCTGGTGGTATATCTATGAATTTAGTAGTTAGAATCACACGTCTTGGGCGTTGGCTAACGGACTGATCCACGACACCATTTCTTCAATAAATTTGTTAGCCTCCTTCTTAAGTGGGTTATAATATTGTATCTTGGAGTAATGCAAAAAGGTAGGAACTAAAACTCATTTTGGGTATTTAAGTAATTTATTTTTAAAGACTAAACATTTAAGGGGTTAGTCTTAATTTAAAGTTATCTATTAAATATGCATATAGGCACTTATTTCTTAATACGCACAAAATTAATGAAAAACACTTTATCAGTTTAATTACAATGAGGAACAACTATTTCAGTCACCGGAGAAGTGAAAAAATCCCTCATTTTAATTCAGTTACAGCTTGGTAAAGTTTCAAGTTTTTGTTGTTTGTCTTTTAGGTTAGTTTTTTTTTTCTATTTACGAAAAAACTAAGAACCTAAAAACCTATTTTATTTCTAATTAATATACATAATGTATGTAATAATCTGTAAAATCTATCTGGAAGTATGTATGAAGAATGAGCTGATGATGCGGTGCTAATTGCTAACGGCATGGAAGATCTAGTCTCTCGTATCTAGGATGAGCGAAGTATGTATGAATAACGAGCTGATGATAAATGTAAGTTAGTCTAAAGTCATGGTGTTTGAAAGAGAGAGTACGAAAACAGTGTGCAATATAGTTGTGAATGATGAATACTTGGAGCACATCGATGAGTTTGTGTATTTGGGAAGTATGTTTACGAGAGATGGAAAGACTGATAGGGATATTGAAAGGAAGGTAAATGCAAGAAACTCCATTAGTGAGGAATGAAAGCGGTTGAGCTAACAAAAAGTTGTCCAAAGAAGCGAAGCTCGCAGTCCACAATGGAGTGCTGATACCAACCCTGATGTATGGCAGTGAGACATGGAACTGACAGAAAAAGGATGAAAGTAGACTGAATGCTGTAGAAATGATCTCCGAGACGAATGTGTGGTAAAACCATCTGGCATTACGAGGTAGGAGAAGAAGACCTGGGAACGAGTGTTGGATTGAACTGCTTCTCGGAAAAAGAAGTGGAAATAATTAAATGGATTTATCTGCTGAGAAAAAATGCAATCCGAGATAGCAATATTGAAACCTTTGGTACTTGTCTCAAAGACTTGTTTCCTAACTTTACGATCAGCAGAAAAGATAAAATGATCACGTTCAACACGAAGGAACACTTGAAGATGTTCGTCACTAGTACCAAGAATGCGCTGCGATGGTTTTCTTGCGATCTGCAGTGTGTCATGGAGGAGCAGAAAAAACTCTCAGCACCGAGTCTCCTCTTGGACATGGCCAGCCTGCAGTACCTGGACACCGTTCCGGACCGGAGATGGCCAGGATCCTCAACATACTTTTCCAGTTGAATAACGATTATGCAGACCCAGATCACTTCATATTTTTGGGTTAGACAGGCTTGCGGATGCTAGACGGGCGTCTTAAGATTGAAAATTTGCCATTGACCAATGATCATTTGTTGGTTGTTAATTTAGATTCCGTCACCGATGGAGTATTATACACTTTCTTAAAAAATGTTTTTTTTTTTAATTAAAAAAAGTATAACAAAAAGAAAGTCGTGATTGTTTCACATATAAACCCTGACTCGCACACTTTTGTCAAATCTTTTGAGTCGATGTTGGCCATACGTTGTTGCTTGCCTCTTTCAGCGCAAGAATGTTTGGAATTCAGAATCAAGGATCTGAAAGATCAGTCCAGACAGAAGCTATTGTCTAGAGAGTTTATATTCCTTGGAGAACAGGCAATGAGTTTGAATGCATTACTAGAGAATTGCCAATCTTCAGTCTCCATAGATGACGTTCAGAAACCTTTTCTGAAAGACGTATTAATGGACAAAAGTTTTATTTTAAATATTCCTAACAATCTGTTGAAGGTCGTCAAATCGGATGTGATGTATTCTAAGATCTATAGAGAGGGTGGCTCCGGCTAGTTTGACTGAACTTCTCTGTGAGGAGACGTGCTCTCTGTTTGTGTGCAGCAGCGTCCTCCAACTGCTCCAGCCCCAGCTGTGGGAAGTGCCGAGTGCGGCGGAAAGGGTTTTCGATATGGCAGAAGTAGCGAGGAAGACTTCCTCCGAGCCTGCCTTGGGAACCCATCCGTCCTCGTCGCTTACTGGTTGACTGTGACGGACGGTCGTCTGTCCGTGAAAGAAATATACAACAATTCATTTAATTTGTCCAGACAATTCCACGACCAATCAGTCATCGATCTTAATAATCTCGTACAAAAGAAAAATTCTACCGATCTATTTTTATTTGCCGGTGTGGACAACAAGGCAACTCTGATACGCAGTTTAAATGCTTCTTCCGATGTTCAATAGTTATTTTTTGATAATTTAAAGTGTAAGCGACCATTGTCGTTACAAGACTGTAAACATGTAGGTGCTGGATTAAGCCACTTTCTATGCTTCTGTGGGTACGGGGCCGACTGTCCTTGAGGCAGGTTCAGGAATCCTTCAGGTGGGAGGGAGGAGAAGTGAAAGACTTTCTATGGTTACAAGATGTGACTGGGTACGAGTCACGATTGCTCGTCCGAGTGTGACTGACTTTATTTTCAGAAATTTTCGCTTTTATATCATTACAAAGTGATACAAGTTTTCAACACCAGGGGCGCTGCTGAGGCAGACATGTAAATGGGGGTCCGTGCACGGTACTGTGCTGCCACGGGGTTAGTTGCATTGTTGAAAGCCCGCAACACGGTATCGTGCTGTCGCGGGGTCGGATGTGTTATCGAAGTGATAGGAAAGTCTGCCACACGGTACTGGGCTCCCGCGGAGTCAATCTATTATGGAAATTACCGTGTGCTCCAATCACGTCGATAACACTGCGAGATAAACAAATGTTATAAATCTTACACAAGATGGTGCCAATAGTACAATACAAATCACAAAGTACATTGATAAACATAATGTTGCCAAATTGGAATCCTAAGAATCATGATAATTACGATCACGTCGGTTACATAAAGTTTATAATACAAGAGTCGGAAGAGAAATCGCAAGGAAACGATCGTGTTAACCGACACACATTGAAGGTCACAAGGGAAGACAAGGACAACCAGCTGGTGTTGCAAGACTCACAGGGAGTACTCGATGGCTTGCTCCCATACCTGAAGCTAGACAGCCGGCTGCTAGAGGAGGAAGACCTGTGTGGCCGCAAGGCTGTTATCATCTCCGGCCAGCCGGGAATGGGTAAATCGACCACCCTCATCAGCCTACCCCTTCACTTGGTCGATTCCTGGCCTCTGAGAGACTGCCGAGCGGACATCACGAACTTGCCGGCGCAGATGAGCGTAGAATCGGCTGCACATTTTCTGGCGGGTACCGAAATCAAACCAGCCACACGGGGCTTATTACAGTTCTGCCTAGAGAGCCAAGGTTCCCGGCAGGTTCATGTTTTGCTGGACGGGTTGGACGAGATTAGAGATGAGGACACTATGGAGAAGGCCCTCAAATTCTGTCACTTTTTGAAAAATGAGACCACCGCCAAGATCATAGTGACCACATGGGACAGCTACAAAGACATTTTGATAAAGCGGCTTTCTACCGTCGCTACGATGTTTGTAGACATAAGCAAGGAAAACCAATTGAGCTTCCTCGTGAACTTCTGGCGTTCTCACGCAGTGCTGGAGCCGGGTAGCTGCCAGCAGTAGAGGGATCAGAGGGACAAGAGGCTCTGACTGTTCGCCCATCACCTATATGAAGCTGCTCACAGGAAGTTAGGTAATAACATCATCGGGCTGATAGGAATACCTCTGCATATTACGATGTTAGCGGAGGGTTTCCTCCAACAAGCCGAGGAGTTCATCGTGAATGCGGAATTCACCCCAGACATTATTGGAATCAATAATGTGTACAATTTGTACAAAAAGTTTATCAGTGTGAAACGTGACATTTACCTCAAAGAAGAGATTTCAATGGCTTCTGATATGATGGGCGAGTCTGGCGATATGTTAAATGATACAATGATGGTGGGTTATTATATCCTGGCATTCCAAATTCTTGATCCTGAGTTCAAACAGAAATACTTGCTAGAGACCACAAAATATTTTAAGGAAATTGACAGATTTTGGACTGACTCAATGGAACCGTGAAACCCAATGTGACTTTATTCACCGCACATTCGCCGAATACTTCTGTTCCGAACTCCTCATTCTCTGGCTGAGACGAAAAGACTTCTGTTTCATGAATCTACCCATCATAAAATGGTTTCTGGGCATGCTGATCAACCGAAATTTCGAGGTAGTGAGGAAGTTTATAGACAAGCATCTAGCTGAAGAAGCTTTGGCAGCAGATTCTAAACAATTTTTTTTTAATACTATGGTCGAGAATTGGTCCCCGGATGCCGAACCATTCCTCGATAACCGCCAAACAATCTAAATATAATTGACGTTTTACTCGGTGGCTTGGCGACGGAACAAACCCAGGAGGCTTTCGAATTGTTTCTACTCACTCGGGACTATGGAGGGAATACGGCACTGAAAAGAGCTTTAATAAATCATTCTAACGCAATTAAAATAATTACATAATGCAAAATATCAGCCATCTGCCCTATACATTGAAATTTAAGCTTCCATTATACACGGTATTAGCTAGTTTTCAGTTTTCACTCGAGCCCAATATTCTGCTTGAGTGTGCACTCAACACAAAAGACCGGGAAGACATTCAGTCAGCTCTAGACCGCATTGAAGTTCTACAAAATAATTTCCCCGAAGTAATCACGCAAGTAGCAATAAATAATACATCTTTCATTAAAGAGTTCTTTTCTAGCCAGTTGGAAAGTGGTGTAGAGCGTGAGTTTTTCCCGCTCGGCATGATAGAAAGGAAAACACCTGTCAACATAGCATCTGGGAATGGCAATGGTGGAGGTGTTCACGAAAGCAAACCGCAACGTTCTGTGGTTGCGAGACTACCATGTGAGAACCCCTCTGCACTGTGCGGCAGAGGGCGGCCATATTGATATGGTGAACTACTTGCTGGACCGAGGAGCGAGGTTGGATGACTGTTGTTTTAATGGAAAGAGTCCCCTATCCGTTGCCTCTGAGCATGGGCACCTGGACATTGTTAAATGTCTCCTCGAATATGGAGCAAAAGCCAATATTTTGGATGAAAATATCCGGAGTCCCCTGATACAGGCTGTTTCAGCGGACTCCAGACTTATCTCTAAATGAGCAGACATCAATGGGTCGAATTATGATGACAAGACTCCCCTGCACTACGCCATAGAGAAAAACCACTGGGCAATAGCAGAATATCTACTCGGGTGTAACGCAGACCCTAATGTTTCGAATTGCTATGGCAGGACTCCCCTGATCTGTGCTGTTACAAACAGATGGGAAGACTCGACAGCAGATGAGAAGAGACTAGAAATAATAAAAAAACTCGTCTCTCTTAAAGCAGATGTCAATAAGTCGGATAAAGATGGTAGGACTCCCCTGGACCACGGCCATGAAGGGTAGGAGCCGGGAAATAGAAGAATATCTTTGGAGCCTATCCCCAAGTGGGGTGATCACATCAACCTCTACTGAGCGGCCCTTTTACGAGTTTTTCTTATTCATCATCTACTTGTGTTCATATAATCGCTTTAAAGTCATTCGAAATATGATTATAATGCTGCGCGCTCACAGATGGCGCTAATTTAAATATTTAAAAAACACTTTCAGCACATAATGCTTTTAAATACTGATATGAATTATATGTAGGTGGGTGTACAGACGGAATATGAAATAGAATAAATTGTTATTGTAGGTAAAGCTCAGTAAATTTCTTCAAGAAACTAATGTATGCGTTAAGTGTTACAATAAAATATAGTATTTATTGTAAGTTTCTTGAAGGAATTGAACTTTAAACGTGTAATAACAATTTATTCCATTTCGTATTCCATGTGTACATGCGCCAATTATGCCATTACGTGCTAAAAGGATTTTTTTGTAAAATATTGAATTGAACACCATCTGTGAGCGCGTAGCATTATCACCATGTTTCAGATTATTGGTGGGCAAAGCGGCTCGGTTTAGTGAGCCGGATCACTAAATCAGCTCTCTGTAAAGACAATCCACATGAAAACTGGACGAAAAAAGTATCGTGTAAGAGCGTCTTAAGGACGTCTTTAGGAGGACCATGGGAGCGAGGGAGAGGGCGTCGTTCAAATGAGCCGGACCACCGAACCGGTACACTACAAAGACCTGATTTAGTGATCCGGCTCACTAAACCGAGCTGCTTCGCCCACCACTATTTCAGATACCGTTCCTCCCTATACCACGTTGACTTCAAATGGCTAAAACACGTCTAAATACATTTTCATGTGAAGCGGTAACTTGGTGATGTGACATTATAATTTTAAAAATAAAACATTAACTTTGTTTACATGACTTTTATTTATGCTTTAGCCGACCGGGTTTCGCTACTACCGTAGCTTCTTCAGGGCACAGTATACAAGTAAACTATGAACTAAGATGCATATGTCCCAATAAACAAAGTACACACCCTTCCCGGTCAGCAGGTACATGCTGATCTCCCACCCTTGGCCCTTCACTAGCCTGTTTGTATCAATCTATAACACATGTGCATCTTAGTTCATAGTTTAGTTGTATACTGCCCTGAAAAAGCTACGGTAGTAGCGAAACCCGGTCGGCTAAAGTATAAATAAAAGTGATGTAGTCACATATGCATTGCTTGCATATAGCATGTTTCAAACTTATTAGTCTAATTAAGAAAAATTACAAAAAAAATAGTACCTTTATAATTCTGTCCCTTATAACTTCTGAGTGAGGAGTTTTGCCCCCCTTGCAGTAGATATAATTGTTTTTAAATTCAATTTATAGAACTCCAGTTTAATTTGTTTTCACAATTTAATTAAAATAATATTTGTTTGTTTATAAAAAATATTTGAAAATTTTCTTGCTATGCATAATACTGTTTTAAGTTAATTTAGTGGAACTCAATTTCAATGGGGTTTTTTCACAATTTTTTTTTTTAATGTCAGAATATTACGATAATAATGGGAATATTAGATAACGGGATAAAAAAAAATAATAAAAATTAAAAAAGTAAATAAAAAGATAATGATGGAATATATTTTTTTAAATTTTATGAGTAAATGTTCTGTAACGGTTTAAAATGTGCCATTTTTGATTTGCCGCTAAAACATCATAATCTACACGTCACGCCGGGCATAAGGACCTTTTCACTGTCACCTTTCACAAACCAATTATGAAGCAAATTCGCCAATTCCTCGCATAGTTTAAACAAATGAATATTCGAGTGATATCGACATTTTTAACATGACAAATTCAATGTTTAAAACATGTAATATTGGTTCTGATAACTTTAGACTATTTTCATGTTAAATCTAATTTGTAAATCACTGTAACTAATTATTATTGTATGCAACCATTGTTAGTACTAACACTTGTATATAAGTAAATATTTGTTCCTTCAGTTTTTATTACTAAGTGCTACTATTATATTAAGTCTATCCTCACTGTAACAAAACTGTTGTACTGTTTTTTTATTTCTCAATTTGCTTAATACTTGCTGATATTTTTATAATATTAATTAAATCGATATTATGTAATTGGAGTCTAGTATCTCTATAACAAAACTGTAATGCTGTTTTCATATATATTTTTTTAAATATTTTTCCAACTTGTGCACATTGATCACAACATGCATGCACCTATATTGTTCTGCTGTTGTGCTACATTTGTATGGTGATTGTTATATAATATATATTGTTGAACTAAACTCCTGCTGACAAGCTACTTGCAGTGGCTCAGTGGGTACATGTTCCTGTTGTATGTAATTAATATTATTCAATAAATATTTAAAAAAACAATTTTTAGAAAACTGTAACCACCTTCCATAATATTTTTAAAATGAATGAAAATATTTAAATTACACATTTTTATATATAAACTTTAAATCTAGCACACATTTTCAACAGTATCCATAGTTTGTGAACATAATATCTTTATTGTAATTAAGTTGTACAGTGGTTTATGGACAAGATACATACAAAGGAAAATAGAAAATAATATATAAGAGTAGTGTACCAGACGTATTCTGGCACACAGGCGAACTGTAGAGGCCGGCTGATCCCGATCTGCGAAGCGGGCTGGAGGGGAGGGGGTGGCGACCTATCGTTCCTTTTGCAAGGAGGAAACGACAACGATCTTGTATCACTTTGCTTTTGCACAAAATTCCTTTTTGTGCAAAAACTCCTGCGGCTGTACAAATCCGTTTGCACAATACACACTTTTGTGCAAACTTGGATGCTGCTCTGCGTGCCTTGTCCGTGGTCATTCGATGGTCTGATTCCGTGAGCGTTGGTCGTCCGGGGGATAGTCCAAGGGTCAGCGGGGAGTCAGAGAAGAAGAAGGCAGGTCGGTTTTCAAGAAGATCGAGGTAGAGCGGTCGGTGGAGCAGACGTGATGTCGGTACAAGCGTCGCTGGATGACTGACGATTTGCCCTTTTTGGCCTGTATACAAATGTCAACCAGGCGCTACGCTGGGCGGCTTGGTTGGCTTCTCACGTCGCCATCGACACAAAAATCTGCATCGAGCAGTGCCGTGAAAGTTTACCCAACATCATAGTCTCCCTCCCACCGCGTCATTTCGCTCTTTCATTTTTATTTCATTCTAAGTCAGGGTGGTCTAGGCGAACAAGCTTGGCCTCAGACCACCCGTTGTTACGTACGTATATACAAGAAATCGGGAATCGGATGCGTTTGCGGAGAGTGAAGCAACATTTATTTTCCCTACGATCCGATTCCCTTACAATTTAGACATATTCTTAAAAATTAAACATACAACATTAAAATAGGCGGTAAGATGTCCGACACAAGTAGATAATATGTAAATAATAGAATTGCACACTTATAAGTTGAGGTTCCACCCGCCTCAGTAGGCTAGCCTGTGTTGGGGCAGTCATTCTGCACATTATTTTATAATACCTATAAATATACACTTATAATACAATATGTTCTGTAAATGATTAGATCAATAACTTTGAATTTGGGTGAGTGCACTGGTAAAGGCCCTATCGTTACTTTTAATACAATTTTTTTACATTATGTTTGTGATTCAGATTTTTTGATGTTATCTGGATGAATGTTGATAATTCTTGTAGCAAAGTACCTAAAATCCCTTTGCCCAAAAGCAATATGAGTTACAGGAGTTTGGAGTAAATCTTTGTTAGTACTTCTAGTAATGCGAGTGTTTAGTCTTTTTTCATAGTAACTAACTAACTAACCATCACGCCGTTTCTCCGCAGGGGTAGGCAGAGAGGACGGACTGCCAAACACCTCGATCTTGGCATACACTTCTTTCTTTATTCACTTTCATACAACGTTTCATACATTCTCTTCTGTTATTCCGACTTCTGACATGACCCGACTCAAGTATTTTTTTTTTTTAAAAGAAACTAATAAAAATATTTCCTGGTTGCGAATAACAATATTTGAAAATCTCCTACTACCATCACAGTAAGCGGAAGATGTTGCTTGTGTCGTAATGGAGGTCATTAGCCACAGCTGAAGAATTGAACTAACGACGCCTGGGTGAGACCCAAACGCTATGTCAACTCAGTCACTGACCGATTGATTCACTTGATCGTGCCATGTCTTCCTCGGGCATCCCCGACTTCTTCCATTCACATTCGCGTCATATATTCTCCTTACACTCCTCTCTTTGTTCATTCGCTCTACATGCCCAAACCATCTAAGCGTCCCTTTCTTAATCTTGCTCACTACGCTTACATCAGCCTAGCATTCTTTACGAATCTCAACATTTTTCACTCGATCATAGATGGTTTTACCACACATTCGTCTCAGATATCTCATTTCTACAGCTTTCAGTCTACTTTCATCCTTCCTCTGCCAGTTCCATGCTTCACTGCCATACATCAAAGTTGGTATCAGCACTCCATTGTGGACTGCTAGCTTCGCTTCCTTGGATAACTTTTTGTTTGCGCCAACCGCGTTCAGTCCTCCGTTAATCGAGTTTCCTGCATTCAATATCCCATATCAGTTTTTCCATCTCTCGTAAACATTCTTCCCAAATACACAAACTCATCGACCTGCTCCAAGTATTCATCAGTCACAACTATATTACACACTGTTTTCGTACTCTCTGACTTTGGACTTACTTACATTCATCATTAGCTCATTCTTCATACATACTTCTTTCATCCTAGATACGAGGGACTGTAGATCTTCTATACTGTTAGTAATCAGCACCGCATCATCAGCATACAACAGCCAACATACTTGCAGACTACTCATTCTCACACCATAGCCCACCTCTTTCAATTCTTGCATACAATTATCCATACTCGTATATTATGCAACCTTGCTTAACACCTTTTGTGATGTCAAACCACCCCGTAAAATCACCTTTTTATTTATTTATTTTTCAATGTTTATTCCCGATTTCGGGGAGGGTTGTGCAATCTCACGAATTCCATATAATATAATATATGTATCAAATTATATAAAAAGATAAAAATATTGTAAGAGACAAATGCAAAAAAATAAGATATGATACTAAAAAATGTATATATAAGTTTTTTTTTTTGATATCCAAATAATCAGGAATTGGCTCCATAGCTTGTAAATGGGCCCCTGCCAGAAGTTCAGTGCTGTCATCACAAGGGTATTTTTGCTAGTCGCATTCTCTACTTGTTGATCCGTTTTTTGATTAGGGCTCGGAATCCGGGGACTGCAGCACCAGGACAGTCCTAAAGCATTCGGTGCCAGTTATTATATTGCACTTCCATTCTTTTTAGAGTTTCTTTATTAAAGTTGGTCCACAACTCCGAGGTATACAGGCTGGTGCAGTATGTATTGAAAAGTTTCCTTTTTGCTTCTGGGCTACACTTGATAAATCTTGGAGAAATCATGTTTGCTCTGATGCATAGTGATTTTCCCTGTCTTTCAATATCTGCTTAATCTTTCAGCTCCGCTGTTATGGTGTGTCCTAAGTACTTGACCTCGGATGTTTTTTGATATTTTTGTATCGTTTAGGCTAACTGGTAACATTTTTGAAGGACCTGCGCCCGCCTTGAACGCTATCAACACAGACTTACTCGGGTTATAGACCATATTGTGTTCTGCGGCATATTTTTCATATATCTTTATCAGTTTCTTCATGGCTTTGATGCTTGGCGATAGAATAACCATATCAGCTGCGTACGTAATATTGTTGATGCATGTATTTCCCATATGACACTACATTTGCTGTGGTGAGTTTTTCACTTATAAACGTTAAATAAGATCGGTGATAAACTTCCTCCTTGTCTGACGCCACATCCCATGTTCACTGGTTTGGACATCTTATTTTTCCAGACTACTCTGTTTTCTTGCTGATGATGCCAGACTGCCAGAATGTTAATGATTGAAGCCGGCACTTTCCTTTTAGTTTTTTCCAAAGCAGTGCATGTGACACCCGGTCAAAAGCTTTACTCAGATCTAGAAAACAAGCATATACAGTTGTCTTTGTGGTCTTATAATATTCTATAGTTTGTTTGATAGTGAGTATTGCCATGTCTGTGGACAATTTAGGTTTAAAACCCAGTTGATTATCTGCCCTAAATAATTTGTCTTCAATATGTATTTGTAAAACTCCCAGATTTGAATTTTCTTTTCATTATTTTCCTGTTTTGTGCCACAGGACTTAACCGGGGTTTCCCATTTTCAATCCATTCCATAAGTACATTGTGTGACGCTTCATAATGAATCGACACATTGTCGTTCCACCCTGGAATATGTCTGACTGGTGCTGCTGTTTTTGCGTCCACTTTCAAATACGTTTTTATCGGTGGTGCGTAGTGACTCCACAATCCTCGTATTTAGTTCATCGATGGCATTTTTACAAAATGGGACCTAATTTTTGAGATGTATTATATGCTCTCCATTTGACGGGTACAAAGTTATCGGGGCGCTTTCCTCCGTAGTGGTTAGAGACCTGTTGTTTCTAGACACACGGACATGGATATATTTTTGGTCATCTTTTGGATTGTGGCCGTACCTATACAGTGATCTAACCAGCTCGTTGTGTTATGTGCATCACTAACATACGTGTAAGAATTATCTGGCAGTTTTTCAGCATTTATTCAATGATATTTATTTTCTTTGCAAAAAGATAATAAATCTTTCCCAAACAAAGTTCTTGGATAATCGTAATAAGACAATTTGTGTATTGTTTATCTTCAATAAGTGAATGCAGTTTTGCCAGGCATCTTGAAAATTCGGGTAAGTTATCATTGCAAAAGGTCGGTATGTAAACTGTAAGAATGCACAACAATCCTTTATCCAGGGTTATTTCTATTGCCGCTAGCCTATTATCTTTGCAGTGGATAGACTTGGCCCTCATTGTACTACGCCATAATATGCCGGTACCGCCGTGCAGACGACTTTTAAGTATTCTGTAGACGTATCTACGACAGATGTGCCCATGCTTGAAAATTCGGATAAGTTATCATTGCAAAAGGTCGGTATGTAAACTGTAAGAATGCACAACAATCCTTTATCCAGGGTTATTTCTATTGCCGCTAGCCTATTATCTTTGCAGTGGATAGACTTGGCCCTCATTGTACTACGCCATAATATGCCGGTACCGCCGTGCAGACGACTTTTAAGTATTCTGTAGACGTATCTACGACAGATGTGCCCATGCTTGAAAATTCGGATAAGTTATCATTGCAAAAGGTCGGTATGTAAACTGTAAGAATGCACAACAATCCTTTATCCAGGGTTATTTCTATTCCCGCTAGCCTATTATCTTTGCAGTGGATAGACTTGGCCCTCATTGTACTGCGCCATAATATGCCGGTGCCGTCGTGCAGACGACCTTTAAGTATTCTGTAGACGTATCTACGGCAGATGTGCCCATGCTTGAAACTTTTGGGTGGTTTTCTGAAAGGTAATTTATATCGGTCGGTAACAGCCACGTTTCCTGTAATAAAATTATATCATATTCTTGACATATGCCGTGAATGAGTTGCACCGTTCTCGTAGATCTGCAGTTAATGGTAATGATTTTACGAGATTCCATTATTTGTGTTATCTATACTTTTGTCCGGGTTGTGAGTTCTTCCTTTAAAGATTCGGTATACTATTCCTTCGGGCCAAAAATCTTTCTCCATAAATACACATTTTTTTTGCGCGATAATTGTCTTTAAAAGTTTTTAATGGAGTCGGTTTAAACGGTTTGATCCATTCTACATCAATAGAAGGCAACTTCAACACTCGTTTCCATGTCAAACCGTGAGGCATAAATTGCCGTTCTTAGGGCGCCTCCTTTATGTTTGATGTAGGTCCTGTACCCTTATGAGTTTTGTTTGTTTTACGTTTTTTCACGAAGGTAAAGCCAGTGTTATCATTGTTTTGGTAGTTCTGAATTGTCTTGGGCCCCTGTTTAACAGTTTCTGGGTTTCTACGCCTTGTATGTTGCCCAATATATTGGAATAAGTCCTTTGTTCAGTTTGCGTATTACTTTTGATTTGCTCGGTGATCTTGACATTGACCAAGGGCATTTCTTCCGTGTGTTTTGAAATATCAATTCGATTGTTGACATTATTTCTTGTTTCTGACTGAGATTTCAGCTCGTTCCTCAAAAGGGTCATCTGCTCTCGTAACTCTTCTACGTCGTTTTGTTTGCACATTTGTTCCTTTACGGTGAAGAATTCGGTTTTCAAAGACAAAATGTCTTTTAGAAGCGAGGTTATGTCGACGGAATCGAATCTAACTGGCGGTAGTTTATGTAGGTTTTTAGCCACAAAAGTTGTCATAT
The DNA here is from genome assembly GCA_022606495.2 of Halesus radiatus. Taxonomy (NCBI): domain Eukaryota; kingdom Metazoa; phylum Arthropoda; class Insecta; order Trichoptera; family Limnephilidae; genus Halesus; species Halesus radiatus. The sequence goes on from JAHDVE020000424.1 coordinate 60,577, forward strand.
CCGTTGTCTCTTTCTTTTTAATAACTGTTATCGTATTGTAAAGATTCTTTCCCTTTTTTCCATCGCCCTTCCTGGTAATTCTCCCGTCGTCGACCTCTGAATACAGGAGGTCCTTTGATAATTCCACTTCGTCATCGCTGAAGTGCGTGGAACAAATTAAAACAATTGTCATTTCATCTAACACAACCACTTTGTTAAACAGAAATATTAACAGTTCATTTATAACTATTTTATCACTTTTAAATATCTTTTCCGTCATTGCGACGTTAAGACTTAACCATTCGTGGTGCGTGTACAGTGTGAATTTATGTTTGTATAAAGATGAGTGAGGATTGTTTTAGCGTATTTCTGCCCAACATCAAACACTCTCATTACATTAAAGATTGAGTTAGAGTCCGTATGTAAATATAAATATTATTTCTCTGTTACTTATTACATATATTATACAATATTTTTAGTAACTAAATAAATATTTGTCTGACAATTGTGCCATGATCATGGTATTCCCATGTACTTAATTTAAGAAAAACATATTTTTTATTATTTACCTACTTAAGAAAAATAAACTTTTTTATGACAATCATGCCTGTCTTTTTTATATTTATTTATTTGTTTTGTGAAATCGCAGTTGGAGTGGAGCAGCTTATTACTCCATGGGGATGCTGTGTGGAGGGTCGTTTTAAAGAAAGGAAGTTCTGGGAAAGAAAAGGGTATGAGGGGTGGGTAGGAATCTGCGGTTCAGTGTGTCCAGGAGTGACGGTCGTATGAATCCATCCATAGATATACTATTCAAATCCATCCTTCCCATTGCGGTACCAGGATAACCCGCGCCCTGTCCAGTAAGTACCAAGTGCCCCCCCTTTTTGAAAATTTGAGAAATTGATAATTTAGGCAAAGATCATGAATCCTATAGAGGAATTTCCTAGTTGGGGCAGGAACTCTGTTGCCGTTTTCTATGCCAACATGTGACCGATCGAATTGAGATTTCTGAATTCATTTCATTCTTTTATGGCCTCAATACGATTTTTTACAAAATTTTTGGAAATTCATAAATTTCGCAAAAATCATGAATCCTATGGAGGAATTTCCTAGTTGGGGTAGGAACTCTGTAGCCGATTTCTGGGCGAACATGTGACCGATCGAATGGAGATTTTTGATTTCGTTTTGCTTTAATGGCCTCAATACGATTTTTTATGAAAATTTTGAGAAAATCATAAATTTTTTCAAAAATCATGAATCCTACGGAGGAATTTCCAAATTGGGTTTGGAACTTGGTAGCCGTTTTCTGGGCCAACATGTGACCGATCGAATTGTGATTACTGATTTTGTTTTGCTTTAATGGCCTCAAAACGATTTGTTAATTTAGGCAAAAATTATGAATACTTTGGAGGAATTTCCTAGTTGGGCAAATTCATAAAATCATGAATCCTACGGAGGAATTTCCAAATTGGGTTTGGAACTTGGTAGCCGTTTTCTGGGCCGACATTTGACCGATCGAAGTAAAATTTTATTTTTTGATTTATTTTAATGGCCTTGATAAGTTTCTTAAAAAATGTTGAGAAAATGATAATTTAGGCAAAGATCATGAATCCTATGGAGGAATTTCCTAGTTGGGGTAGGAACTCTGTAGCCGTTTTCTGGGCCAACATGTGACCGATCGAAATGAGATTTCTGAATTCATTTTGCTTTTATCGCCTCAATACGATTTCTTACAAAATTTTGAGAAATTCATAAATTTGCAAAACTCATGAATTATATGGAGGAATTTCCTATTTGGGGTTGGAACTAGGTTGCCGTTTTCTTGGCCAACATGTGACCGATCGAATTGAGATTTCTGAATTCATTTTGCTTTTATGGCCTCAATACGATTTTTTTTTAAATTTTTAGAAATTCATAAATTTGCCAAAAATCATGAATCCTATGGAGGAATTTCCTATTTAGGGTTGGAACTTGTTGGACGTTTTCTGGGCCAACAAGGGACCGATCGAATTGAGGTTTCTGATTTCGTTTTACTTTAATGGCCTTAAAACGGTTTCTTACAAAATTTTGAGAATTTCATAAATTTGGAAAAATTCATTAATCCTCTGGAGGAATTTCCTAGTTGGGTTGGAACTAGGTTGCGTTTTCTGGGCCAACAATTGACCGATCGAATTGAGGTTTCTGATTTCGTTTAGCTTAAATGGCTTCAATACGATTTCTTAAAAAATTTTGAGAAATTCATAAATTTGCAAAACTCATGAATCCTATGGAGGAATTTCCTAATTGGGTTTGGAACTAGGTAGCCGTTTTCTGGGCCGACATTTGACCGATTGAAGTAAAATTTAATTTTTAAATTTATTTTAATGGCCTTGATAAGTTTCTTAAAAAAATTTGAGAAATTGATAATTTAGGCAAATATCATGAATCCTATAGAGGAATTTCCTAGTTGGGGCAGGAACTCTGTAGCCGTTTTCTATGCCAACATGTGACCGATCGAATTGAGATTTCTGATTTCGTTTAGCTTAAATGGCCTCAATACGATTTCTTACAAAATTTTGAGAAATTCATAAATTTGCAAAACTCATGAATCCTATGGAGGAATTTCCTATTTGGGGTTGGAACTAGGTTGCCGTTTTCTTGGCCAACATGTGACCGATCGAATTGAGATTTCTGAATTCATTTTGCTTTTATGGCCTCAATACGATTTTTTACAAATTTTTTGGAAATTCATAAATTTCGCAAAAATCATGAATCCTATGGAGGAATTTCCTAGTTGGGGTAGGAACTCTGTAGCCGATTTCTGGGCGAACATGTGACCGATCGAATGGAGATTTTTGATTTCGTTTTGCTTTAATGGCCTCAATACGATTTTTTATGAAAATTTTGAGAAAATCATAAGGGTTTGAGGGTCATCGAGGGTTTGGAACTTGGTAGCCGTTTTCTGGGCCGACATTTGACCGATTAAAGTAAAATTTAATTTTTAGATTTATTTTAATGGCCTTGATAAGTTTCTTAAAAATATTTGAGAAATTGATAATTTAGGCAAATATCATGAATCCTATAGAGGAATTTCCTAGTTGGGGCAGGAACTCTGTAGCCGTTTTCTATGCCAACATGTGACCGATCGAATTGAGATTTCTGAATTCATTTTGCTTTTATGGCCTTAAAACGGTTTCTTACAAAATTTTGAGAATTTCATAAATTTGGAAAAATTCATTAATCCTATGGAGCAATTTCCTAGTTGGGTTCGAAACCCGGTAGCCGTTTTCTGGGCCAACAATTGACCGATCGAATTGAGGTTTCTGATTTCGTTTAGCTTAAATGGCCTCAATACGATTTCTTACAAAATTTTGAGAAATTCATAAATTTGCAAAACTCATGAATCCTATGGAGGAATTTCCTAGTTGGGGCAGGAACTCTGTAGCCGTTTTCTATGCCAACATGTGACCGATCGAATTGAGATTTCTGAATTCATTTTGCTTTTATGGCCTCAATACGATTTTTTACAAAATTTTTGGAAATTCATAAATTTCGCAAAAATCATGAACCCTATGGAGGAATTTCCTATTTAGGGTTGGAACTTGTTAGGCGTTTTCTGGGCCAACAAGGCACCGATCGAATTGAGGTTTCTGATTTCGTTTTACTTTAATGGCCTTAAAACGGTTTCTTACAAAATTTTGAGAATTTCATAAATTTGGAAAAATTCATTAATCCTATGAAGCAATTTCCTAGTTGGGTTCGAAACCCCGTAGCCGTTTTCTGGGCCGACAATTGACCGATCGAATTGAGGTTTCTGATTTCGTTTAGGTTAAATGGCCTCAATAAGATTTGTTAATTTAGGCAAAAATTATGAATACTTTGGAGGAATTTCCTAGTTGGGCAAATTCATAAAATCATGAATCCTACGGAGGAATTTCCAAATTGGGTTTGGAACTTGGTAGCCGTTTTCTGGGCCGACATTTGACCGATGAAGTAAAATTTTATTTTTTGATTTATTTTAATGGCCTTGATAAGTTTCTTAAAAAATGTTGAGAAAATGATAATTTAGGCAAAGATCATGAATCCTATGGAGGAATTTCCTAGTTGGGGTAGGAACTCTGTAGCCGTTTTCTGGGCCAACATGTGACCGATCGAATTGAGATTTCTGAATTCATTTTGCTTTTATCGCCTCAATACGATTTCTTACAAAATTTTGAGAAATTCATAAATTTGCAAAACTCATGAATCCTATGGAGGAATTTCCTATTTGGGGTTGGAACTAGGTTGCCGTTTTCTTGGCCAACATGTGACCGATCGAATTGAGATTTCTGAATTCATTTTGCTTTTATGGCCTCAATACGATTTTTTTTAAAATTTTTAGAAATTCATAAATTTGGCAAAAATCATGAATCCTATGGAGGAATTTCCTATTTAGGGTTGGAACTTGTTAGACGTTTTCTGGGCCAACAAGGCACCGATCGAATTGAGGTTTCTGATTTCGTTTTACTTTAATGGCCTTAAAACGGTTTCTTACAAAATTTTGAGAATTTCATAAATTTGGAAAAATTCATTAATCCTCTGGAGGAATTTCCTAGTTGGGTTGGAACTAGGTTGCTGTTTTCTGGGCCAACAATTGACCGATCGAATTGAGGTTTCTGATTTC